>PKRV01000612.1:246499-257502 GCA_003709505.1 Hyphantria cunea
TATATATATATATATATATATTAACCATTTAACAACAAGATATTTTACTTGTAGAATTATTTAACAAGTGATTATATATATATATATTTATTTAAATTAAAAAAAAAAAATTGCCATTTGCTTAATACAAAGTTTACGGGAGCCTAGACCACCAGAGTCATTATTGTATATTGCTAACAGTTTATGTTATATGGCGGCGGTCATGTCGGTCCGGTCATTATACAAATTAATCGTCAATTGTCGAGCGGTTGCAAGTTAATAAGTTACTTAACTTGCGACAGCCCAAAACTCAAGAAAAAGAAAAATAATCGAATTGATCGATCTTTTTTTAAAATATTTTCATTGAGGAACAAGGAAGGTTCTTTGTTATGGCACGAAAAAACATGAAAACAGTAAAAACAATACTTTTTTTCTCATGCATTCTTTAGAATAAATTAAAACATTGTAGACAATGGTGGTAATTATGTTGCTGTCATCACTAAATTGAAATTCACTAAAATTTGTTGTTGGATTATGTACTTTAATGTCATCTACTTACAATCCATTTTTACGCTAACTCACATCTCAGCTATCACTGTGCTGAAACCCTGTGTTATAATTAGTTTAATTACTCATTTTAGGTCATAATTTTTCTTTTGCGATTCTTGTGTTGAACGGTTAAAATGTGTGAGGTAAAACAGGTCGCACTAATGGTCGCACATGATCTAATACTTGCCGACTAAATTACTTAAGTAATTATTTCTTTAAATTTTTACATTTAGAGTTTAGTTTTGTAACTAATAAACAAGCGTGTACGTGTGATTAGTACTGAACTAAATATACTGAAAGCCGAGATGTGAGATATCCGAAAATGGACTGTAAGCAGATGAGATTAAATTATGTAATCCAACAGCAAATTCTAATTAATTTTAGTTTAGCGATGACAACAACAAAAATACCGCCAATATCGACTATAATGATTTATCAATTTTATTGTTGACAAAACATGTCTTTCATAAAGTCTGTGGTCGAGCGAATATTATTTTTACTGAGAAGAAATATTTAAAAAACTATTTTTGCTATTGACAGTTCTTTCCAAAAGCAAACAAAGTAAGCAAATTAAAAATTCGTTTTTTTTTTAAATGAGCTATGTTTATACAATTATTAGTGATTATAATATACTTCTTAGGATTAGAAGAAGACGAAGAAAAAGGCGATAAGAAGACCGTGAGACAAATATTGTCCCAACTTTTGTCCAACAACCAGCCCGCGAACCAGGTACTTATTTATGTAATATGGGTTGCCGGCCTTTGAAAGATAAGAAGGGGGATGTGGGAAGGACTAGATAATGTTAAAGTCAAATTTAATGGATTTTTAAGTTTATTTATGTGATACTGAATTATCATTAAATATACATACTAATACATATGATAAATTCAAAAGTAACTCGGTCTGCCTGTTACGCCTCCGACTGTGTGCGCTGTGTTTCACCGAGTGAGTGACACACAAACACAGCGCAAGCGCCAGTTTTCTGTCATTTCTAGAACGTTTTTTGTAATAATTGTTAGACATATACACACTTATTTAATTCAAGATTCATTATCAGCCTAATTCAATATGAATAGAACATATTATGTAACTAAACTCGGTGGTGTTACCCGTGGTACAACACTAACTGCGAGGTGAAGCTAATCTAAAAAAGTAGTAGTTACAGCTATGTGCAAGCGAAAGACTTGTTTAAATCGGTCTAGCCATTCCAGAGATTAGCCCAAAGAAACAAATAGAAAAAATCTTGAAAATCTTTTTGATTCAAGTATATTACCTTATACGATTTCATGTGCATTTAGTGAAAAGCCGTTGTATAGATAAAATATAAAATAGTTCTTTATACGCTACGTGTCCCTAAAGATGTCAATTAGGCATACCCTGTACTTTGGTTTATTTATTTATTTCGATACATAAAAACTTGCAGCTATGATCATATTTTTTTCATAAACCGCATTAAAAAAAAATCTTGTATAGCGGACGACTCCACAAACAACGTAAAACGAACACACCAAAAACATCCTAACAAAAAATGTAGATAAATAAATAAATATTTCAGACGTCTAACACACAACGCCACCTAATCCCAAACTAAGCAGAGCTTGTATTATGGGTACTAAACAACTGATATGAATACATATATACTTTCTTTTTTGTAAATACATACATATTATACATAGAAAACACCCAAACTCCGAAACAAACATTTGTATATCATACAAACATTTGACCCGACCCGGGAATCGAACCCGAGACCTCAAGAACAGCAGTCGCATAATAATATAATGTGTGTAAATGTAGATCATGCCTGGCAGTCCATCGTGGATAACCGTTGATGTTGGGCAGTTTTATATATGCCAATCTCTGCGCAATATGAATGCCTATATCGTGATACAGGATTAATAGTTACACCGTAGTTCGGTGTGTTCTCGGTAGATGCCACTATAATATTCTTTTGTTGCGCTGTGGACTTCGCCACTATAAACGCCTATATTTCAGAACGGTATGATAGTGTCAAGCGGAGTGGTGCCGGTGGTGGTTCGCGCGGGGGAGGTGGGGTCCGTGATCGCCGCCACCCTCGCCTCTGTCACCTACCGCCGCACCAGGGCTGCTCACCGACACAGGTCTGTTACCAACATTGCGCTTCTCTTTATGTTGCTAGTGTTAAAAAATTGTGTATTTTTGGTAGAAATACAGAAGCGGTTTTAAACGCCGGTTCAATATTGGCTACTTTCTTCTACACTTTTTTTTTATTGATCCTAAACGGCAAATCTTCTACTATGGTAACCAGACTGCTGATAAACATACTTATTTATTTCTAAAATACACATTTTTTTTACGGTTTAAAACACGCTTTATTTATTGTTTGTTACGCTTTACAATAAATATGATAAGAGCATAGAAAGCTCACTAAAATAAACATTAAAAGGTGGGTCGTTGCTTGTCCCTAACGACATTGGATAATCGCGTAACTTTCATACACTCTACATGTAATTAGGTAGAGTGCGTTTATCAAGATTTCATATGGACCAATATTTTAAAAGACAAAAAATCTAAATACATTATTTTCATATTAAATAAAAGTTTTAAGCCTCACGGCTTGCAAGAGGCCGCCGTTAGGGCTAACTACATATGTATATAAGTTACACCCAGATACAAAACAAATGATCTTGTTCAACACATCAAGACTTATACTGGGTGGATTTGAACCCAATAACTCTGGACTAACGGTCAGGGTCACTAGCTGTTAGACCAACAATCCTAACATTAATTTCACATCCACTCGATTGTGACGTCAACACTCGACTCGCCGAAATCTTTACTTATTCCAACGCCAAACACGCTGCGTCATCTAAAAATTGGTATATGTACAAATAAATCGTTTTTATTTTATTTCAGATGTTCCTTACATTTGATTACCTTTCGTCAATTCATTGATTTCGTATTATTAACATCCTTTACTAGAACACTACATAGGACATGTGCCTCTCTTAAAAAAGAAATTTTTGCCTGCTATACCGTACTGGCCAAATGCTGTTTTATTATGTACTGTTCCTAGATTTCCTTCTCTTTCCAGTGCTGTTGTCCTGAAGAGTAGCAGAACAGCTTTATTAGCTTATAAATCAACTCGATACCCACGGAATGAATGGGTTGCTCACCTCCATATTCTTAATCTTTTGGTACATCACCGTCTTTTGGATCTTCTGATATTTAGTAACCATAACGCTCTGAGTGTAGCCTACTGCCAAATTGTTTATTGTATGAAGCTATTTTAAATTTTGACAGTACGCAAACGGAACAAGAAGAAAACGAGACAACCAACTCGACAGGCAAGGACAAAGCGGACGGGGACAAGTCTAAACCGGCCAAGAATAACGACCATGTTGAAGTTTTACTAAAGGTACGGCATCAATTAGGTGTTAAGTATATTGATTTAGGATTCTATTAGAAAATACCTGACACACTTTAATATATACTTGACAAAAAATCAACAACATAAGACCACCTAATACCGTACCAGTACAATGTCATTTAATGCGGTCAGAAAATACATCTGCAATTTAAAATTGATGTGAGCGCTTATATTTGATTAAATTGGCAATGTTTCGTTCTATTTTACGCATGAATGCAGTTTCTAGTGTTACCGCCCTTCCAGTCTATCCTCCTGGGGTCATGAAAACTACGTACGTGAAGGGCAAAACGCACTTGCGACTCAAGAACTTTCAGGTGTCCTCCATGAAAAGCTTTAGCTACCTAACACCAGCTTAATTTCTCTGTTTATTTGATATCTTTTTTACATAGTTTAAAATAGAGTCACTTCCGCTCTTGGCTTAGCTATGTATAACCCTCTACTCAACGGATTTTAATAACATAGAGATAACAATAGAGTTCCAATCAAGATCAAAGAGATCAATACATACTAAAGTCTAAAATCTGGAAATATACTATAAAACTCCTAAGGACTTATAGAGGCGACTCTTGCAATTTCAGAACAGACTAACAATTTATTCTATAATCTCAGGATGGTCTGGTATGTCGCGTTTACTACGCGTCTCAGTTCCAGCGACTGCGGCACATGTTACTGGCACCACTCACGCCCCCACCGCCTGAAGACTGCCGCACTGACACCGAACCTAAGTGTATCTGCTTCGAGAATGACAGTAAGTCTAATGCCTAGACCAAAATCCTTCCAGCTTGTCTCAAACAGGGTTTGAGCACTAGCTGAGCTTCGATTTTCTTTCGTAGAGTGACTGCCTTGCCTCCACAACCCAAGTACTAAATGATATCGAAGTTCTGTAGATTGACTGCTCTCTGACTTTTTAGGACTTACATATATGTGCAAATAAATGAAATCGAAGTGTCTGTTCATTAATTGAAATTAAACAGCTTTTCACTAAATATATTTGAAAGTACATACGGTACTTACTTAGTCAATAAATAAATAAGCATACATTATATACCTAATGTTCTTTGTAGAAAATTATTCGTATAGTGGTGAAACCCATACAGATACTGGGATTATATTATACTGTTGTGTATCGTAGAGGAGCTGTGTGAGATCGAGGAAGGGTTCATCAGGTCCTTGGCGCACTGCGTCCCTTGGGCGGCTCGCGGCGGGAAGTCTGGCTCAACCTTCTGTAAAACTAAAGGTGATGCTACCATTATTTACTACTTTTTGTATTTCTTTTTAAATTGATATCATTCTAACCACAATCTGCATCTACATCTACATCACACTTTTTTTAACGTTAGGTGTTAATTTGCTATTTTACGTTGTTATTATTTACTTAAATAATAATGTACAGAAAACTGTAATCTGATTTTTTAAAAGTGTAAGTTATGGAGAATAGCAATGACATTTTGGAACTAGACTCGTTAATGTAACGTTTCGCAAATTCCTGGAATGGCCTTCTTAAAATAGAAGCTATTTGAAGTTAGAATATGTTCCAACATTTTAACACACAACGCCATCTAATCTGGAGCTAGACAACTTTTATTAATACTTTTTTTTTGTAAATACTTACATATTATACATAGAAAACACCCAAACTCCGAAACAAATATTCGCAGATCATACAAACATTTGGTCCGACTCAGGAAGTAAACCTTAGACCTCTAGCACAGCATTCGCATTCGCTGCCACTGCGTCAAAGAGGCAGTCAAAGTCAGAATCTTTGCTTATTCGGATTAAAATTAATGTTTCTAAAAATGTTGATAAATTAATTTTTCACTTTTTGAATGTAAGAAAATACTTCTTGAATTGAATGTATTTTTAATAAATTTCTGCATCATATAAATTTTTTGGATGAAATTGTAATAATATTTTTTACAGATGATAGATACGTGTTAAAAGAGATGACAAAGCCGGAATGGCAACAGTTTCTGGAATTTGCTCCTCATTATTTTGGATACGTCACACAATGCAAACAGAACAACAGTCCCAGCCTGTTAGGTAAGCATTCTGTTACTTTTTAATACTTTAACTGTCACTTGTCTAAATGATTCCAACAAACATAATTATTATTGTGTGTAAAAACTATTCATGGACATATTTTATACATTTAACCCAAAACTGAAACAATATAGGGCACAGTATAGGTCCCTGTAGAACTCCAAACTTTATTATGCAAATCTGATTAAATTCTTACTAAACAATTGATTTTTATGTTGCTGTTGAATTAAAACTCTAATCATACTTATATTGTTCCTCGTTTTCCTCACGGAAAACTGACGTATAATTTTAGTTTTGATGTAAGACTTACATGTGCACTTGGTCGAAGGCTAGGCTTATATCAACTATATTTATGTTACAAGTTTGATCATTGTACTTATTTTTAAATATTTGTTTACAGCTCGCATTCTAGGCGTATTCAGTGTAGGCGGTGCAGGAAATGGAGTATTGGTCATGGAGAACGTCTGGTATGGGTGTTCGGCTAAAACCAAGCGCTTCGATCTCAAGGGCTCGTCCCGACATCGTCTGACTCCTGACACACAACCGCTAGCAGTACTTATGGATGAAAATCTACTTAACTGTGAGAATATATTTTTGGTATTGCAAGCGGTCTTAATAATATTTTAAGATATTGCGATACTTACCTAGGAAAGGGGCTGGAAAGCCAGCTATATGAGCGAGCTACGGATGACAAAAGTACTGTAAATTAAAGGAACATTTGATTTAAATTTTATATGTAGTAATATAGTGAACTTTCTTTTTTTATTAGAGGCTACCTTTGTATTCGTATTTACATCATAAATCACACCACTCAGTTTGGGAGTAAATGGCATCGCGTGAGTGTGGTAAGAAGGTAATGATTTCGCTATTATGTATTAACATCACCTTCACCTTCACCGTCATTATTACCTCAGCCGTCGGACATAGGTCGTCCTACACAACAATCGGTTCGTGCAGTCCGTATACAATGGTTCCTAGAATCTTCACTATGTCGACGGAATTCCTAATACATAATAAAATCCTATTAAGATGATTAAGCTTGTGTGGTGTGAGCAGTGCGGTGGGAGCGGCCGCTGTTCGTGTGGTGGCACGTGGGCGCGGTGCTGTGGCGCGGGCTGGAGCGCGACGCGCGCTTCCTGGCCGCGCTGCACGTCATGGACTACTCGCTGCTGCTCGGCCTGGACGGCGACCGCCTCGTGCTCGGCATCATCGGTACACCCCCCCCTCCCCACTGCCACTGGGCTCTAACTCTTAACTGTTTCAATCAACAACCCATAATGTCGCACTGCTGGGCTCGGGTCTCCTCTCAGGAGAGGGTTAAGGCCATACGTCCCCACGCTGGCCGAGTGCGGGTTGGGGACTGGCAAGAATACGTTGTGGCTACGTAAATCTTGCCGTTGGATGTTTTTAAGCCGCCCGAAGGCCTCCAACTAAGCTTCACGACTGTTATCGTATGATAACAACCGGGACCGACTGCTTAACGTGACCTCCGAATCACGGAGACGCTCATGGTAACATGCCACCAGCGGTCACCCATCCAGGTACTGACCGCGCCATCGTTGCTTAACCTCGATGATTGTTTCTAGTCACCGAGTGCAACTGGGCTATGAGCGCCTACCTTAACTGTTTATTTGCGTAAAACAAGTTTTTACAAAAATGTTACAACTATTTTTTAATGTTGTGGTGTCAAGCCCCACGTGGGACAACCCTTTTTGTGATCCACTTATTATTGTTTTTTTCGTAAAAATCAAGTTTCGATGAGTATTAATTCATCTCCAAAACATGAAAAGCAAATTGACTTTCATTCCATAATTAATAGTGAATGAAAACATGTTTATCTTACTATTTATTAAAACATAACAATAACTATTTATCTACAGATTACATCAGAACATTTACATGGGACAAAAAATTGGAACATTTGGTGAAGAAAAACTTAGGCTCCGGTCAGCCCACAGTTGTGTCTCCTGAAGAATACAAGCGAAGATTCTGCAACGCGACCAGGAAGTACTTCCTGCAATGTCCTTCTCACTGGGACCATTTATACAACACAAATCACTTGTAATTGATACCATAAACATTGGTAAAGACATAGAGCTGTTACAGTGTTGTCAGACTTAATAATTAAAATGCTACTAAAAACCTAATTAAAGTCCTTCGATAAAAATAATTCCATTAATATTAAAGAAGTTACAGTGAAGAAGAAAAACGGAACATGTCTGGCAAATCTGGAATCCATAACTAGGGTGATGATTTTATATTCCAAATAAGTTAAAGTTAAATTATGAATATGACTATATACTATATATATATACTATATACTCATCTTCCTAGCCTTTATTGTTTCCAAGATTATTTGGGTCGGCTCTACAGCAGAATATCATTTTTCCACGAAGCGACTGGCATCGGACCTCCACAATCCTGAGGGAAAACTGAATTCTTAAATGGTTGAACTAGTTGTTAGTATATTTGAGGTCACTGAATTCCCAATAACGATTGCCATAGATGTTCTTGACAACCAGAACCACGGGAACTCTCCGAAACACGGGCGTGAAGAACCGCCAAAATTTTACACTCCGAAAAACCAATTTACACTTTGGCCCGACCCGGAAATCGAACCCGAGACCTCTTGATTGGTCGACTGCCAATCAAGAGGTTTCGGTATTCGCTAACTAGTATACCAACGAGGCAGTTCTTACCTGAAACTGGTTAGGTATTAATTATATTCCAATATTCACTACGCACGCGCTAATTTCTTTTGTTGTAAATGTTTTTTTAATGTTTAAATGTTATATTACATAACACACACTTGTATATATAAAAATATCATCCCGAAAACTTGATCTGAATTATTATAATTGTGCAATATCCTTATTTACTAGCAGGCATTAACTAGCTGTATAATAATATCATAAATAGGAAAGTCATTTCTACATTCCTTAATTGTTGAGATATACAAATAAATTAATAAAATGTTTGTGTTGTTTTATTATGTTTATTCCACATTAAATTCAATTTGCTTCATATTCGACCCTAATATATCATAAATTATATTGATTTTGTAAGTAAATCTTTGAGATATTTTTACGCATCGGATTTTATAGCTAGAAGGCTTCGGCATTTCCAAAGACACTGGGAATACCGAAACAAATTACAGAAGTCCTTATTTAAGTCATTGACCATAGAGTACGATAGGGCCCGACTTGAATCGATTACTCGATGACTCTAGGAAATGGCTAATAGAGCCTTTTTCAATACATACAGTACAGACCTTGATTTGACCTGTAGTGTATTTTTTTTTTGTTTTGCTAGGTTAAGTAACCATGTACTGTATCCATTGGAGAGGGGTCTAGGAACAATTTCCTAGAGTTATCAATTCAAATATATTTCTCACACGATGCATCTTGATTCCGAATAAAAAATATTCGAAAACCATTTGCGATTCCGTTGTGGGTTCAATTTCAAATACTGTGTGATGAGCATACATTTATCGGCAGTGAGGTCGCCATATCCTCAAGCTCTGCCTGATTTGAGATCAGACGGGCATTTGTGAGATGTGTCGAGATTATTTTATTTAATACTCTAAAAGGTTCGTAGTAAAAAACGTTTACATGTTTTCATTAATATAATGGTTAATGTACAATGCACAAATCAACAAATAAGGGCTATATTTAAATTTAAATAACTTACACAGAATTGGAAATTGTATAATACTATACACGCTTTCTTTATTCGATGATGTTTATTATCGCTATTCCGAGAGAGCTAAATAGTCGTATATACATATTTATATGTAGTATAAAATACCACAACAAGATGAGGTCATCATTCATATACACTAACATATTCTAACCAGTGTGGGTACAGATCTAGGGGCTGGATCAATACATTACCATGTCAAGTAGGTAATCAAATGGAAGCAGAGTACTGACTACACAAAAATAACTTTAGATACGTACATAATCGACAAACTCGCTAAAATCAATATTTTCATGATAAACTTAAAATTATTTGTGGCTTTATTTTTTTTACAATTATCGTTTTCACAACAAAACGACTGATTATTTCTAACAATTGTTTTGCATTATCAATAAAACCTATTGTGGATTAAATCGTTACTGTCTTAAACCGAATAATTGTTCTAAAACATTTCATAAATCAAGCACCAAATACCTACATATTTTCTATGTATGTATATTTAGACTTTTGAACATTTGTATGAATAACATACAACCGAGAAATGAAACGCTTCATCAAAACATAGACACGAGCAACACTGCATTCTTATTTTGATGCCAGTAGATTTTTGCCTATTAATATATAACTTTAATTATTTTCTATTTGCTGATCCGGCGAACATCGTTAGCTCTGCAAAAAAAACTGTTCTTTGCCATCACTCCGTCAGTCGGTACTGACCCTGACAATAAATGAATAAGATTTTGATGAAATTATATTTTACTTAATATCCTATTACGTACCAAGACAACTTCAAAAACACAAAAACCATAAAATTGGTTCTGCCGTTTCATAGTTATAAATGCAATGTATATAGATATGTAAGTATTGTTATTATAATAAGGGCCTCATATCACAAAAGACATACATATTTGTGAAGTTATCGTATTATTTATTTTCACAGTTACGAGAGCAATAACTAATATTATCATAACACTATAACATAGTGTATACAAGAATAAGAATATATAACCCTCTCCTGAGAGGACATACAAACTTTGTTCAATCAGTGATCTTTGGCTGTTTCCAGAGATGGATCACTCAAACTCAGATTACATATCTGGGTGGAATTTGTTAACAATATGTATCTAAGACTTATTTTTTTCTATTATACAGGTACTGTATTTAACATTTTACATCCCAAATACATTGTTACTCATTCAACTGTCATCACCATTTATCACAGTCGATGTTAATCTCACTCTATTAATATAACTATTGACCTATTGTTTGTCTAAATGTTGCCGTAATGCTGTCCCTTTCTTAACACACCTAATACCGTACATATATA
>PKRV01000612.1:257644-502603 GCA_003709505.1 Hyphantria cunea
ATCTGAATCTCGGAAACGGCTCTAACGATTTTCATGAAGTTTAGTATGCTGAGGGTTTCAGGAGCTATAAATCGATTTAGCTAGGATTCATATATAGAAAATTAAAAAAAAAATACCGAACAAGTGTCTTTCATCCAGGTACTTGATATTTAACCTGTGCAGTGTCGATTAACCTAATTAAGACGAACAGAATAGTATTTCTAAAGCTACTATTAACATTGTAAACTTTACTTAAAAGCTTTCAATTTTATATAACAATTTATACTGTATCTTCACAAGATATTTAAACTAAGATATTTTGGGTTTTTCTTTTTAATTTTATTCAGTTGCATGTTGATTTTAACTTAGTTAAGTGACAATAGACAGATAATAATAATTATTTTTATACTTGCTATGGTTCTTTATGTTTATAAGTAACTAAAGATACATAGATAAATATTCTAACGATTGTTTTTAAAATTCCGACGTCTTTCAGTCAGTTTAGCGTCACGAAGTAACTTATACCACAAATAAATACATAGATATGAAACTAAATAGATCTCAGTGGAATAGAGCGATGGAGTCGAGCCTCGTCTGACACGGGCCGGGGAGAGATGAGGGGAGGGACAAGACGCTCGCATCATGTCGGGTCCAGGGTCGTGCTCAACACTTTCAGTTGCTCTAAGCCTGCCAGAAGCTCCCTGTAAAAGATAAGTAAAATAAACAAACTATTATCACATACATTTCCTTTTATAAAATATGTAGGATTCATGATGCAATAAGACGGGATAACAATAAAAAATAAGCTATGAAAACTTTACAGTAACTCATTGAATGTATAACGCCGCGTGCGCTAATTGATCAAATGAAATTGTGTATCGCTTTTCTAGCTTCCCGTTACAAATTTTTGTCTCAGTTACGAAATAATTCTTATAGATTATAGGAAAGTGAAAAGATATACGTAACACATAAAAAAAACAGATGTTCGATGTTATTGCAAAATTAATTTTGTTTTTTATGTTTGTATAATTAGGCCTCATAAGGTTTCAGTTTGGCTGTGTCCCCAAACTTAAGGATATTATGGGCCTTTTAGTATATAACGGCTATTATTTATCAATAACATCCTTAATAACCTATATTGAACTTATCTGGCTAGCGATATACTAAACATGAAATAGAGATATCATGTCAGATACACATATAAATAACAGCAACCTTTGTCTAGTAAATAGTGCTAGCTTTTGGCGCAATTAAAAAAAAATGCTATCGCGCCATCTACCGAAGACATATCGAACTACGAAGTAACAGTTAATTCTGCATCGCGATATAGGTAATTCTCCATCGATTACTAAAATTCCAAATAACAACCATTGGGCCCCAATTCGCCGGGCATGATCATTTTAGTCCTAGGATCCTCTCCTCGAACATAACATTTATTCCTCCAGTATTATACAAGCAAACAGTCTTCAACAGTCCACAAGGGATATAGACCCTTTTCTAAGAAAATTATTCGGCTCACTATATCAGACTGCTATGCCACGCTAGCCAGACGGGTCGGTATATCTTGTGAGCGATATTGACTTTCGTAGTTTACTCCCATAGTCGCTTTTTACGACACTTATGGCATAGGGGTGACGACACTCGGTATTCTTGTGGCGACATCCACATACAGCGCAACAGAAATATATTACAGCGTCATCTACCGAAGATACACTACCGATCCTGAATCACGCAATAAAAGATTTCGTTTCGATTAGCGCATATAAACAAAAATAACAACCCATTTTTTTACGTGTGGAAACCCCCTCGGGCCTTCACCCCACCGGGGTTTGCGGCGGGGCGATGTGTCGGAATCGAACCGACTAAAACCACATGGTGTGCCACTCTGCGCCTGAGACGGGAGATCCGGGAACCGCTTTCTTACGCCATTCGGACCGTATATTTAACAACCCAACATCAACCGTTGGGTAGTGGCCCTGCAGACATGATTACCTCGCCCGGCCGGAGGATTTTCTCGTGTTGGGGGGACAAGACACTCGTTCCACTACATTTTTGATCTGTCACTATACTATAGGGTAGATGTAGATGAAGACAAGAAAGTATGCGGTGGAGCGGCGTAGTCGTGAGTAAAGAGAGTGCGTGCGAAGTTACCGCAGCGAGGCGTCGGCGAGGTCGGTGGCGCGGCGGAGGCCGGCGGCGGCCGAGCGCTGCGCCGCGCGCGCTCCCGCCGCCTGCGCCTGCGCCGCCGACAGCTGCTCCTGCAACCAGCGCTCTCCACATTATACGCTGTACTGTTATATATTTGTTATTCTCGTGTCGCTCGTTCCCACTATGATCCCGGGTCCTTTAAGCGGGGCGTGAAAAAGCATCTCACCAGACCGCCATAGTGTGGGTCACCATGCTGCATTGTTCTTTTTCGCATTGAGGATGGTGACCACCACTCTTGGATTCTGCTCATGCTTTCCATCAGGCAGGGCAGAGTCATTTTGGCAGCTTAAATATATATAAAAAAAAAAAAAAAAAAGGTAAACTCCTCCGTAATGACTTGACCGATTCTCGAGGAAATTTTGCGTGTACATCGGGTGGGTCAGAGAATCGCGTATCTATTTTTCATACCCCTAAATGTTAGGGGTAGTCCACTACCAATTTTTTTATTATTTTTAAGTATTTGTTTTTTGTTTTCATTTTTTTTATGATACAGCATTAAATTACATACTAGTTGTATGTAATTTAATGCTGTATCACTTCACACATCTACTAACAAAATACCGATATTTGAAACTAGGACTGACCATTTAAAGCATTAGGGTTATCACCTTATGTACGCTTTTATCAAACCTCACTTAAACTTTATGCGTCAACTCTTATTACGATGACATAATATGTGTGGCGATTTCCACATACAACAGCAACATAAACAAATGACAACGCCATCTACCGCAGATACACTGAACTTCAGAGTAATGTAGTGTACGAAGAAACTACCAATCCTGCATCGCGCAATAGAACTTCCAAACATCAACCGTTGAGCATTGGCCCGCCAGGCATGCTCACCTCGCCTGGCCGGAGGATCCTCCCTTTGTGTTGGAGGGCCATGTGACCCGTTCCTCCACATAATGAAATAGCTCTTAATGCGTAATAATAGAGACAAACAAAGAGAAAGAGATTGATCTGTATAATGTATGTACCGTACTGTGCAAGAAATAATGCACATCGACCTCTAATATGAGACATTAGACAAAAGATTAAACATTCTCCCTTTCGCATACTACATGTGTTACGTTTTATCAGTCTTTTGACAAATGCGGTGCAGTTACAGACTGTAATACAACAACAACAACCCATAATGTCCCACTGCTGGGCTCGGGTCTCCTCTCAGGAGAGGGTTAAGGCCATACGTCCCCACGCTGGCCAAGTGCGGGTTGGGGATTGGCAAGAATACGTTGTGGCTACGTAAATCTTGCAGTTGGATGTTTTTAAGCAGCCCGAAGGCCTCCAACTATGCTTCACGACTGTTATCGTATGATAACAACCGGGACCGACTGCTTAACGTGACCTCCGAATCACGGAGACGCTCATGGTAACATGCCACCAGCGGCCACCCATCCAGGTACTGACCGCGGCATCGTTGCTTACCCTCGATGATTGTTTCTAATCACCGAGTGCAACTGGGCTATGAGCGCCTATCAACAGACTGTTAATATTTCGTGCAAAAGGGACAACGCTCTACAAAGGAGAAATTAGCCAAATATCTCTTTCTAGAGGTCGATATACGTTTTTTCTTGCCCAGTACAGTATCTCTAACTCTGTCTGTATCTCTTACAGAAAACTAGTCATTTTTAACTCGTGCCACTTTATTTCATCAAAAATGCGTGCGTAATTTCACTGAAACTATTCTAAAAGATTACATTTGTTTCCACATGAAAAAATTAACTTATAAAACGAACAAAAACTTACCTTCAATTGTTTAATTTCATTCTTCAATTTAACTATTGTCGCTTCAGCTTCCGATGCCCGCGTCTGTTTACAAAGGGATTCGACATTATTTTATCAATCTCAAAAACAAATTTTCAATAAGCATGATGACAGTAATCAAGAACCACTAAAATATGTAAATAATCTAATGAAATCGGGTTTATAGAGTATAAAAAATGTGTTTATTTTCTTATTTAAAGGTGAGATTAATAGTCATTTAATAAAAATAAACATAAATAACAAAAAAAAAAACATAAAAAAATAGAGCAATCCGCCATGCTTATTTGAACACCAATCAGAGCAAGGTACGTCACGTATGCATAAAAGTCACATCGTTCGGATATAATCGACGATCACTTTATTGTTTTTTTGAGCTATTTATTATTGACGCTGGTTGACAGATGGTGACGTCACATCTGTGACGAGCTGTCACAAACAGACGCCATGACACCACCGGGGGTTTTGACGTGAATTTTAAACTTATAATTAATTCGGGAGTCAATCTGATGAAGGAGCCGAAAGGCAGTCGAGGGTAGTCTTCCACAATTTGGGCTTCTTTAATTTGTATTGATGAGAACTTTACACCTAGAAGGGCTGTAACTGTCATCAGCGTTCCGATAATGAAGACGAAGAACAGTTAAGGGAACTCCTCAACGGTTTACAGTAGCTACCTCTGTTTGGACTTAATTCATTTATATATATTTTTTTGGACATTTTAACACACAACGCCATCTAGTCCCAAACTAAGCAGAACTTGTACTATAGGTACTAGACAACTGATATTAATACATATATACTTTTTTTTGTACATATTATACATAGAAAACACCCAAAATCCGAAACAAATATTTGCAGATCATACAAACATTTAGTCCGACTCAGGAATCGAACCCGAGACCTCTAGCACAGCAGTCGCATACGCTACCACTGCGCCACCGAGGCAGTAGAATTATATTTGTGAAAACATTATGTTTAATATAAATATATGTATATTTTTTTATGAGATAGGGGGTAGACGATCAGACGTATCGCCTGATGGTAAACGATTACCGCCGTCCGTAACTATTCTCTAAAACTATTCCAATATTTGCCTCTGTTTATCATCATTACATGACGATGAGCTGATGATGGAAGATACATCTCCTTAACAGTTAGATGTTGGAGGATAATTCTTTTATAATACCATATGTGTGTGTGACCTTTATTCGTATTTTTTCAAGTTATTTAGGTGAGCTGATGGTGGAAGGTACAACACCTCAATGGATAGGAGTCAAGAGGATTTCGTACGTGTATAAACTTTTAGTTGTATACTTTCAAGGTATTCAGACGAGCTGATGATAAAATTAAAATTTTCTGCTGATGATGATTTGGCACCGACTTCAAACATATATAAGGTGCCCCTAGCACACATTATAATACTACTTTATTTAAATTAATAGAATTAGATACGGACAAGAATTGACACATTGTAATTTGAGCCGGTCAAATTGAAATGAGCTTATTTTACGCTTTTTAAAACAGGGAATTTACGTGGATGCTTTTAGAAGTCCGTTTTTTAGTTGAATAGTTTTAATTATATGTTAACTAACTATCCTTTTCCCGCGGGACCGTCCGCGTGTAGATTTGTCGGTAATCTGGGTTAATAGAAATCATACGATTTGATTAAAATCGGTGCGGAGATTATCCGAGAAAGCTTAATAAACAGACTGACTCGAATTTATATTATTATATAAGACTAATATTTTTATACAGCGCCCAATCGATAACTGAAGCTTGATATCTCAGCCAAGGACTGCCTTCGTAGTTTTTAACTTTCTTTATTAGTATGAAGAAAATTATCTCGCTTTATCTATTGTGAAAATATTGTAATTTTATTAAATTTTAAATACTATTTATTATTTGACTGCCACTGTGGCGCAGTGGTAGCGAATACGACTGCTGTGCAAGAGGTCTCGGGTTCGATTCCTGAGTCGGACCAAATGTTTGTATGATCTGCAAATATTTGTTTCGGAGTTTGGGTGTTTTCTATGTATAATATGTATATATTTACAAAAAAAAGTATATAAATACTAATATTAATTANCAAGTAGTACCTGAGCTTCAGCTAAGTTGGCCTCGGACCGCGCGGAGGCCACATCGACGGCTCCCACGAACTCGTCCCGGCGCCTCGCCCGTCTCGACGTCTCCGCCCGAAGCGCGCCCAGCGCCGAGCGAGCCATCGACAGCTCCTCCTCCAGCCGCGACCGCAGCGACCGCTCCGCGAACAGTTCCGACCTGACACACCATCAGCATCACACACGGATATATCACAAACTACACGTGTACCGTAGAGAGCCATCTCCACTCTAAAAGAAAAGTCACAAAGTAATCTAAGTCTTCCTTAGAGGGTGCTGTTCGATCATTTCAATTCTTACTCCAGCAGTATAAAAGACCTCATATTTCTTACTAGCCAGTTATCACAGTAAATGGGAGTCAATACATTATTCGATGCATAAGCGAAGTTAAGTTTCGTGCACTGTTAAGTTTCTTCTAAATCCGTTTAGTACTTTTTGCAAGTAAAAGTAACAACATCATTCTGAAACTTTCGTGGTTATTATATTAAAGGGTAAAAGTAACAACATCATTCTGAAACTTTCGTGGTTATTATATTAAAGGGTAAAAGGAACAACATCATTCTGAAACTTTCGTGGTTATTATATTAAAGGGTAAAAGTAACAACATCATTCTGAAACTTTCGTGGTTAAAGGGTAACCACACTGAGTTCGTTTTAATGAACACTGAACTGTTTTTAAAATTTGTAAAAAAAATAGAAGTGTTTTTGGGTAATTGATAAACAAAGGAGAGGGTGGGTCACCATAAAGTAAGCAAGTACCTCGTGAACACCTATAACTTAGATACGACACACTCGGTTGCTGACATTTTAAATACTCTCGTCAAAGTTAGGGTAAGGAGTTCACTCTCTTTCGACGTCACTATGTTACACAAAATCAAATAAATTGAGTACATTTAGATACCTTCATTTTCAAGTCAGTTTATTAAAATAACACATCTACAAAACAAGCGACAATAAAAAAACTGTTTACCTGAATTCTTTTAAACGGTAGGAATTAGAGAAGGTCAAAGTCAGTTTACAAACGTAAATAAGGAGTGACGCATTGGCAGTCAGTAAAATATTCACTTGCCACCCTGCGACGTACTTGCATTGCACAATTACATTGTTCAATTTTGTTTGTATCAGATCTTTATTATACGAAATAAATGATTGATCGATTTATTGAAGAATACACGTAAACACAATAAAATAACATAATAACACGATGATCTAATTCAACTCGAGAATGTGTAATTTTAAGGGATTTAGATTCGTAACTTTTGTAACTGCGTGGGGAAGCTACTTGCAACTCGATGCATATCATGCATATAATGCAATCATTTAAGGACGAGACGGAGGGGATGGGTGCTATTGGTCTATCGGCAATACATATATATACTAATAGAAAAGTCGAAGATCTTTTTTGATATGAGATCTTGGCCGTGCTGGTTTCTTAAGGTCTATCAGGTGGCAAAAGTGCGATATCCAGCGCCTCATATCAGCCTCAGTGTGGCTGCGGGTGGACGTTACGAGTTTTCTTTTTATTATTCGCATGGGTTAATCGCTAGAGGACATATTAAGAATATATATCTAAAGTTTTTCCTGGATTCCATTTATGTAAGGCACAGAACATCGACTTGCGGAATTTCCGTGGGAATTCACACGCACAAAATTGTGTACTATTAGGAGTAGCAAGTAGAGCAGTAAGTAAATACGCACTCCTATTCTAAAATGCATCTTATACATCTAGAGACATAGTTTAAGGTGTAAAATCAAAACAAATTATTACGTTTCAGGTAAAAATCCTATTAATATTATAAACGCGAAAGTTTGTAAGTATGGATGTATCTTTGTTACTCTTTCACGTAAAAACTACTCAATCCATATCTTGTTGAAACTTTACAGTATATAACTTATACATCAGAATAACACATAGGCTACAATTTATAAAGATACAATTCACACAATATCTTTGTGCCGTGGGTAAGATCGTGGGGGCTCAGCTAAAATATAAATATATTTTTTTTGTGTGTGATTGCTGTTTTTCATTGTCATCAATACATACATAATTTACTTAAAAGTATCTATAAACATGTCGTGAAGGCCTAATAGTACGTAATGTCTGCAGAAGAGGCAATAACTGTAAACTCAAATTGAAGACTTCTTGTGACTGTGAAGATCACAGAAACATGGTGTGCAGCAATTTTTTGAGTTGTTTTTCAGCATATATTCTTTTTTTAAGTATTGACCCACCAAAATGACTCAACTCTGTCTGATGGAAAGCAAGAACAGACCCACCAAAATGACTCAACTCTGTCTGATGGAAAGCATAAACAGACTACAAAAGTGGTGGTCACCAAACTCATTGAGAATGCAGACAACGCAACAATGCGGTATGGTGAACCACATCATGGCGCCCTAGTGATGATTCTGCATCATTGTTTATGTAAAAAAAATTTGATGTAAGTATCATATATACTTTCATATGCATTTAGTGAAAATATGCAAAGAAATTACAAGAGGAGACTTAAATTTTATTCATTTGTGTAGATCAACTCGATCACCATTACACACCCAAAAGCTTTCCTTTTTCAATAATTTATAAGTACCTCGTGATCTTAGTTCCAAATGTTGATCAACCCAACCTATTAAATACCTAAACGAAAGTAAACAAACCTGGTGCGTTCCAGCTCAGCCATTATTTGTTGCATTTGTTCATCCTGATGCTCCGGCTCCGGCGAGGTTCTTCCAGGGTGAACAGGGAGGAAGTCTGGAAGGCACATCGATTCCGCACCTGCAACGGGAACACTAGAAGTTGGATAAAAGAAATACGAGAAAAGTGGAGCTGAGTCGCATAATTTGTCTGCTATGGTCAGTTTTGTTTTAGAACAGGTGTTATTTATTTCTATCTAGCACAATGAGTGTTCCTCCGATTAGGCGAGGTGGTCACGCCTGTCAGTCGGTAGATATTGGTATTAATCGGTGTCAGAACTTTTCTACCGC
Organism: Hyphantria cunea; assembly: GCA_003709505.1. Classification (NCBI taxonomy): domain Eukaryota; kingdom Metazoa; phylum Arthropoda; class Insecta; order Lepidoptera; family Erebidae; genus Hyphantria; species Hyphantria cunea. Next base: position 266,694 of record PKRV01000612.1, read on the forward strand.
GATTCAGGATTAGCAGTTACTTCGTACTTCAGTGTGTCTTCGTTAGATGACACTGTAGTAGGTATCTATTTCTTCAAAGAAAAATTTTCAAAAAAACAAAATTTACCAAGTTGTAATAAAAAGCCCGTCCGTCCGCAAGCAATTAATCGAGTAACCATACGCCCAAAATGCCTTACTTCATTTTGGAAAAGAGCTCTTACACTGCTGGCCCGATATTAACCAAATATAGCTAACAACTATCGCAAGAAAACTAGTTTTGCTTTGGCCATATATACACACAGACATCGACATCAAACATAAAACATCGGGGGTTACAAACAATGGTATTATAAAGAAATAAAAAGAGAAAGAAAAAAAATGGAGAGGCGATTTACTCTGCAATAGGCAAGCACAAATACTAGCAGCTTCAATGAAATTAAAAAAAAAGGTAGGTATCGCTCTATCGCGCGCAAATTTTTGCAGAGAAATGTAGGCAATTGTCATGATTTCATTTAGTCCGTTAATAGAAGGTAGCGAATGAAGACGTTTTCAAAGCGCATCCGTGGAATGTTATTATTATTACCAAAATGCCGTGTGTTAAGAAGGTGTAAAACTATATTTCCAAGGTAAAAATAAATAAAAAAGTCACATACTAAGCGTAAATATTTATAATTACGTTATATGTATTTTATCGTGGTTTTGTTACCCATTTACCGAAATTATGAAATGAAATCCTGCTATATTAATAACTATTAATTTATATATATAGATTAATACACGATAAAAAAGGATAGAGAATACGATTGTAACTGCAGTCCGACAAGTACAACTGACGGGCGCCTTAATTGCGTCATAGATTAATCAAACAGAAGGGATATCGTATGCACAATACATACGCGTCCGTAGGCTCCGCGTGCTTCTGTATCTTCTAACTGTTTCTTAGTACTTTTTATTCCATAGATATGCTCATTTAACTATTATGTTCACTGTTTAGTTGTATTTGTCTTTCGGTTAATATGATGATTATATTAATTATTTTAGCAAAGTGTTTGAATTATGTTGGTAAAAGACGGTGTCTTTTATATTTTCCAGATTTCAAGTGATGATCTTATGAGATTGAAATGGGTTAGCATGGTTCGAGTGGAAAAAATCACATAAAAAAATTCCGTTACATAAATCCATGGATACAAACCAATCTAATAAAAGCGTGTTAAAAAGACAACTCCACTCTTTGTCTCATGGTAGCATGTCGATAATCATGTAAAAAAATTATAACGACATCAAAAACTAAATAAGTCGAAATAATGAATTATTATTGATGTGAAACATCTATAGCGGCGAATTTGAGTAACTACTACTAGTAACTACTGAATTTGAGTACTATATAACCTAATGTAACTGTACAAATTTACTGCTTTTATAAAACATACTTTCATATTGTGATTGAAAATAAATCGATAATAATTTTCTACGTGGTTTCACTTTTACTACATACATTCTTTAGAGAACACTCATTACCAATCAATATCTATTAGCAAACATGCTAATGGCGAATGTCATATCTGTAATAATTCTAACTGTTCTATGATTTACCACGTAATGGTCAAGTGCAACGCACAAGAGATAGCTATCTCTTTCTCTGCCACGCATTCTGTATTATCTTTCGCATTCGTAATCGTGATGTATGTATACATACACCTATAAATAAGTACGTCAGATCATACAAAAATCACACGCAAACAGTTTATATATAACATATTCACATATATACCTATATTATTATAATTATACTCTCATAAGGAACTGAACAGTAATGTCCTGTCACAATTAATCAATTTAATATGTACCGCATGTCCCAGTGACGTCACTATAGAGAAGGAGGGTCCTAGAAGAGCAACGTCATAAAGGGCATATTCAAAGAATGAGATATTATCTTTAACTATAAAGATGAGCTTAGATCTAACAACATGAGTGAAAATGATGACTTCAATATGTCTAACTTTAAATTTCGTGCCCTTCAATTAACAACAACCATTTTAAGTATGAAGACTATTAGTTAAAACAGGGTTAATGTGAATACACATATAAACTTATTATTAAGCGGAACCTTCAAGTCATAATGGTTTAGAAAAACTAAATAGGTTCTCCTATGATCTAACTGGGACTAAAATTACCATCTACTAAGTGAGGACAATTAATATTAATAAAAAATACAAAACAGGACCCCTAAAATTGGAATCAAATGGATAGTATATCTTTCACACACTACCTACAGATCCCTTTCTAAACAGAGTCAACATCATTGGTTGTATTGAACAGGATATACAAGCAATGTTGGTAAATATACTTATATATTTAATAAAACAATAAATGCATTTAAAAAAATGGTTTATGAACTTTATGCATCTTAATTAAAATGATCATTAAACAGGGTATGCTGTGAATATTTTTATTTATTTATTATTATTATTATTTTTTATGCGTTTTTTAGTTATGTATTTTGGTATATATGTGTATTAGTACATATAAGTATTCGTTACATGGTTATGTGTGTATATGTGTATGTATGTGTGTGTGTATGTATATATATATGTATATGTATATATGTGTGTATATGTGTGTATATATGTATGTGGTTCGTTATATTCATTAGCAAATAATTAATTCAAAACTCATTGCACCGACAACTACCACTGTCTCTCCTATACATTTCGATCCATCCTAAGGTTGCCTGGAAGAGATTGCTTTTGGCAATAAGGCCGCCCTTTGTACACTCTAACATTTTATGTACTCTCTTCTAACTGTAATATTATAGTGTGCAAATAAAGAGTTTTCTATCTATCTATCTATCTATATTTCTAAATTCATATATTCAGATGTTGGACTTTTATTTCAATTTATTGACCGACTTTAAATTCAACACCAGTACAATCAAAATTATTCAGCTAATGAATAAATATAGGACCATTGTTTCCTAACCAGAAATTTAGTTTATTTTAGTGGAAACCTTGAAAAATTGCCTATCATTTACAAATATGCATTGATGTATACACTGTCTGTGTGGTAACAGATTAATAATAGGAAGTGGCACCATGTCTATTCATCTTGCTGGTGTTGTAAGAGACTACAAAGAGCAGGAAAACTTTGTACAAACTCACCAACCCTGGTTAGCTCGATGGCCTGATTGGTGGCAAAAGGCATGCCCCTTAAATGAATGAAACTAAAATAGTCAAACTAGAAACAGTTAACAAACATAACCCTACTATGTTACTTTTGTTAAAATTTATACAGCCCAAGTGACTTGAGTTACTGATTGTTACGAATCTATTGACACGTCATTCATTAAAATAAGATCACAATTCGTTTTCTAATAACGTAACTAGAGAGGCAGCTTCATTCATTGATTTCTTACATAAATTATTACTATCAAGTAGAAAGATAGCTAGAAAACTCTTTATTTGCACACTATAATATTACAGTTAGAAGAGAGTACATAAAATGTGAGATGGAGTGTACAAAGGGCGGCCTTATTGCCAAAAGCAATCTCTTTCAGGCAACCTTAAGTAGCAAGCAAGTAATTACCTCCAAATGATAGTATAAATTCTCGGTAATCTAAAAGGAAATTACATAGTACTTTTAAAATAATTTAACTAATTAAAGTAACTCACCAGCATTTGTAGGCAGATCTAAAGGGAAGGTACTTCTTGGAGATACATTTCTCCTGTCAGCTGTATTCACAGATTCAGTCAGGTCCAGATTCAAATGAGGGGGTAGATCTAACGGCAACGGTGCAGCTGCTTCAGCACCAGCTGGCAAATCCAGTGGCATCCCACTGCTTCCAGCTTGTCCAGATTCGTTTGATGTAGATGCAGCACCCATATACGCTTCATAATCGTAACTCCTACCATCATAATTTTCATATTGCAAATTATTGTGTAACCTTTGCTTTCGACCCAAGGAAGAGGATGAACCCGCATTGAAACTAGTATTAAATGTAAAGTCCGGTAAGTTATCCAAATCCACCGATATTGGCCCGTTAAAGTTCAAATATGCCTGTTCAACCAGAATGTGGTCTTGCACGAAATCTGGTAATGAAGGTATCCCTAGAGGCTCCGAAGCCAAATTTGGTCTGTGATAAAACGGCACGTCAACATTGTCCGCGTATAAGTTATGCTTAGATTCAGAATTATCCACTACACTAAAAGGTATTTCTACGGAACTACTTGAGGAGGTGTTGTCACTTGTACGATGGCTACTGCCCTCGTTGGTCTTCTCTTTGGCTTGGGAGTCAGTGGAGCGCGACTTGTCCCGTCGCGCGTCGGCGTGCACGTCTATCTTGGTCGGTGAGTGCTGTACTGTGTTTGCATACACTTTCGGACGAGCGCCAGTGTTTTCGTATGTCGAGTTACCCGGTAGAGACAGATCCCGCTTCAAGAAATGACGAAACGAAAACGGATTCTCATCCTTCCGCGTCGCCCCTGTAGACTCTGTAAGAAAAACTAAAAGTCAACGAAGAATGCCTTTATATTTAGGACAAAAAACAACTTCGTAAACTTACTGGAAGAAGAACATTTCGCTTCAGTGGACGATGTTTCACCATTTTCATTGCTATTGTATTTTGTTTCTTCGATACCTAAATCTGGTTTCGCATCATTTTGTTCATTTTCCTGAGAAGATCCTGGACTACTTGATTTTTCAGGTGAATTCCTATTTGAAACACCGTCTTCGTCCTCCGCCATGATAATGAAAAATGACAGTTGTAAAAAGCGTTCAGAAACAATGCTGTAATTTGCTGTTACGTGTTGTGTTCAGTAATCATAAAATAAAAAGAATAACATTCCTTGACAAATTCATAAACGACAAACATTTCTCAGTAAACTTTTTTTATATAAGTTAAGTAAAAGTTTAATTCACTACTTGTTTTTTAAATTTAGAGCATCCGTAACCTGAAACCTTGACCTAATATCTAATCGAAAAAGAAAGAAAATATCTAATACAAGTACATAATTAAAAATTTGAGTAGAACGACAATTTTGGGTAACCAAACGGTATTGAACCTGGTCTACTATCCACAATATTATTTAAATAGGTTGATAACCTTCTTGCTCGAACAAACTTCTTAGGCAGGAAGATCATTGAACCATTCAAAAACTTTGCATCTATTCATATATAATATGGTTCATTTTCCAGAAGTAAAACCTAATTCTGTTTAAAAGGACACTGCTGATTCTGTTCAAAATAAACGATTTTCGTGTTACTAAGTAAATTGATATTTTTAATGCGACCTTTTATCTGTACGTATTGCATTCGTGCTTTATGTTCTCAAACGATTCTTACTCTACGTAATATTAGCTAAAATAATAATAGGTGAAGCGCTAATGTGCATCATTCCTCTAAAACCCTTCAGTAAGCGCTAAGATTAATTAAAAATGCGCCCCTAACACTGTTGCGCCAGTGTGCACCGTATACCGCACTACAATGTGTTTTAAATAAGAATTGGACTGGATTTGTGTCTAACTTCACTGGAAATGTAGAGTTGGCATAAATACCAAATAATAATAAAATAAAAAAAATAACTTTTTTTTCTCAAAAGCGCGGCAAAGCTTTTGATGTTTGCATTTATATTTTTTTCTAAGTTTGACAGCATAGATTTTAATATCAGTGGCATTGAATATCTGCAATAAAGTTTTTTAATTGTAAATTCTCGTTTTTATTCACACCATACAAAAATATATGTAGTTGTTGACAAATACAGCATGGGTGGGTTTCCAATCCTATTCTTATTTGAAACGCATTGTATATGTAAAGACACCTCTGTGCCAGTGTGAGTCAAGGCAAAACTAATAATAATAGATATAGCTTACCTCCGCCCTTATTTACTACTAAGCTATTCCTCAGACCGATCAGAGTGGAAAGAAATCTCGATTTTGAGACTTATTAGTGAAAAAAGCAGGATTTTTTATCGATCGGCACAAAGAGTAAAAAAACGGATCGTATCCAATTTAAAAATCATCGATTCGACAAATTACGAATCATCGATTTATGAGTACGAGTGACCTACATTGGGAGAGCCACGCTTTGGCACGAATGGGCCGGAGAGATACCACAGCCTCACAGAAAACGGGTGTGCAAAAGTGCTTGCGCTGTATTTCACCGTTAATAATACTTCCTATACCGAAATAAAACAAAAAACGCACGCATAAACACACACAAATTGAATAATTATTGGGATTATACTCGTAAAACATATTTTATTTGGCTTCTGTAGATTCAGGATTACTTACGATTTGTCAAAATTCGTTCGATGGTTAGTCAAATAATGAATGAAGAATGTAGAATTTAATAGTCGTTTGGGGTCTTTTATAGGATAATTTCTTCACCTGTGGTTGGTAAATTATAATTCGAGGATAAACAAGTCAGCTCCTTCAATAAGTAAATAAAACGGTTACTGTAATAGAGTTTTTATTACATACATTATAAGGCTCCTTTTACCATTCCATATTGTACAATATTGAAGTGTCTCGCTAGGTTCTTTACAACAAGTATTAAAAATAACTGGTTTATTTTAACACAATAAATTCGTTAACAATAAATGCATAAATTACTAGATTTTATTATTATTATTTTTATTAACTTATTTTTACAAAAATAGTGAAACAATTTTAAAGAATCTGAGCATAGAGTATAGTTAAAGCGTCACTCATTTTTTTAAACGATACAATATATATAAAGCAGTTATAAATCGAAATTGGCGCTAGGCGCTTGACATTTTTACTTTTATTCGGAAGACCGCTCAAACAACTTACACGGCGTAAGAATGATATAAATGAATTTCGTACTTTTCAGATTACAATGAAATATATATAAACAAGGAAATTTAATTCTAATGATCAATGGGAATATTAATTAGATGGGTACCTTACATAACACAAAAGTTTTCAAACACAAATTAGCAATGAAATCTATTTATTTTGGCAAAAATATGACAACAAAATAAATTTGGCACAGATCAATACCAATAATTAATGACAGGATCTTCTTGCATTGTCGACTTTGCTTGTTTCACCAAAATGAGCGAATCTTACAATAAGATCATGATGTGCTATGCAATATTTGATATGCTGAGTAATATTTGACATTTCACTTACCACGTCTAGCAACACTCGCGCTCGCTGGATAATTCAAATATCGAGTGTTTTCTGGCTACCTCTTATAGACTTCCGTTCCTTTATTCTTTCACAGACTGCGGGAAATGAATATCTTTCCGTATACATGAAAATTTTTGTACGCATTGTTTCGTGGTGAATATAACAAACTATTTTATTGCCTTAAGTTTAATCGGTGAAACAAACAAACATATAATGCAAAAGGGGAATTTAAAAATTATATAATAAAAAATATTTTCCATTAATAATGGACGTGTTTATTACTATTCAACATTTGTAACATTTAAAATAGTTTAAAATGTTATTAAATATAAAAATATTTAGATATACTAAAGAACAGAACTAGAAATTATAATGAACAAAGGATACATGGCACAAATCGTTGTAATGTTATATAAATATTTATTATATGAATACATACATTGAATATTTGATTTTGTTAATCAAACACAATACATAGACAAATTCATCAATTTAAAAGCACTAGTATGTTGAAAACATTATTAAAATTATGAAGTTTGACTAAAACTCTTTGAAAAAATACAGTTGATCCAATCAAATGTATAACAGTGTACATATTATCGACATTTGCTTTAAAAAAATAATAATATTTACAAAATGTTATGTTTCTGCCCAGTCAGAATCAACTCTCATTTTGCATAAATACTGTTGTACATTGAATAAAGTAAATAAAATTCACATACAAACGATGGGGTGCTCATATCTTAACTTCTTGATTCGAATCTTGCAGTCATCGCTGCATCCTCTCAAGCTCGAGGCGCAGCAGTGCTGTTGTCACGTACCTACATTCAAAATAGACTTCATATCCTCTGGTAACACACAGTTCAGATCATCTAAACGTCGCGCCAATAACGTCCTTGTATTATCAGACACTGGAGGGTCACTCTTCAAAACTTCTCTTAGTTTCAAAACCATATCCACAATTTCCACCTCCTTTTTACCTACTGACCAATTTTTCAAATCACTCCCGGCTAATGCTTCAAGTTGTAATGCATGGAGCTTATTTGTCAAATTTCTGTGTCGCTCATGGAACCATGCACTAAAATTAGGTGTCTTGAAGAATGCTCGATATAATCCATTCCAGTCTCCTTTAATCCCTGAAGTTAGTTGAGGTCCAGATTGTTGCAATGTGGCAAAGAAATCTTCAGGATTAAATGGATTAAATCGGTTTTCAGTTTTCCAAAAAAATCTAGTTTCTACCTAAAAAAATTACTAAAAACATCTAATCGTATATTCTGTAGTGCAAACAGAAATACAAACATAGATTTATCAGTCTTTAGGTCGTGAAGGAAGAATGATTTCAGGGGACGAAGACGAATTGTCTCATAGTTGTCGACATGATTACAATACCAAAAAAAAAAATTTGCAGACCATAGAGTAAAAATAGTTTTTAAATTAATAGTAATACAGAGACCACACATTCAACGAATTATTTTATAGCGGATGTTATTACTACAAATAAATAAAGCAATGTAATACAACGTTTGAGTTGCCACCCATTTAATGATAGGTAAAACTTATCATATTGTTAGAGCAATGTCGGAGTGCAGGGGATTTAATTTATTTTAATTTACATTTTTGTACAAAAAATAACAGGAACAAAAAACTGTATATTTCATGAAATCAATCAATCAATCAACAACCCATAATTTCACACTGCTGGGCTCGGGTCTCCCCTCAGGAGAGGGTTAAGACCATACGTAAATAATAAATCAATGTAAAATTAACTGCTTTCATTAGAGGTTAGGAACAAATATAAAGGGAGTACGAACAACACGTCTATTTAAAAAAAAGCATTTGGTTTAATGGTCAATAAGTAGTAAGTTACGTAAAAACGTTAGGAGTTTGGAGACCATTATCTCGATTTTTTGTTACTCTAAATTAAAACAACTGTGAACAAGACACAAAATTATGCCCTGACGTTCCAATTTCGAAAACAATTAGCTCTTCGCACAATCGTTCAAAGATGGCTTACAATAAAAGAAAAAAATCACGTTCCTTTACATACAAAGTATCCACGCTTTTAAATATTTACAATACAATGTAATATGTAACAATACATATTATTCTAATTAGCTACATATTTTCAATAAATAATCGCTATTCGCGATGGTATTTAGTCTCCATTTCATAAGAATAAATGCCATTTTCTTTTCTTGTCTAACAATATACTGCATCGGCATCAAAAGAATGCATACTGCCATAAACAAATGATTTTAACATATTTTTATTGAATCTGTGATCATAAGCAAAATTGAATGTTTAAATTAAGAACAATAGAGAGTGTTCTTCGAGAAAGGAAAGTTGATTAGATCGTATAAAAGATTATTTGTGTACTTTACAAAAAATATAGAATAAGTTGCAAATTATCGTAAAGTATTCAATAGAGCAAAGATCATCTTTCGAGTCACATTTCCTTGCCAAAGGTAGCTTTGATCTACTCTCCAATGAATATAATCTAAATTTCAAGATTTAAGAATGTCATAAAGGTCAGTGCATAAAGTTAATTTAAATGTTTTCTTTTGTGTTACTGTATTATATATTTATTTATATATCTTTATTGTATACATGCAAAATTACAAAGTTAAAACCGAGGATGAGTCACAAATATGCAAATGATACAATAGGCGGTCTTATCGCTCACTCGCTCGCTCACTGTATTAGTAGTTTATATTAGATGTTATATTAAAAAAAAACATAACTATCATTCATTCTTTCATTGCACTTAGTTTTACTCATTGCACATAATCAAATAAATACAACCCTTAAAAACAAACTATTATGCAGTAAAATAAAGACCATTATTATGCAATGTCGGAAGCAAACTTACGCTAATAAATCCCCAAAATAGATTTTTAAATTTTCTTGCACTGACGTTCAAACAATTAGATAATTTATGCAATAAAAAAAAATAACTATGAAAAAATTATATGTATATATCAATATCAAAGATCACAGTTTAAAAAAAGCAAAGAAGGTTTTATGTAAATATGTGAAAGTCATTTGTACCTGACAAAATTTGGCAACAATTTTAATACTAAACACTACTAATACAAACTCCGAAAAGTATTTTAGTTCTGCTGAATAAATCGATGAAAAATAATTTTCCTACATCTCCACACATTCTGGAAAATCTACCAACTATATACATTTCATACATTTATATTTTCCTTATGCTAATAAAGGAGAAATGTGACGAAAACTCACTTCATTCGAAAACCGAACAGAATTTAAAATTTTAGAACGTTCAATTTAAACTATCAAAGACAAAAATAGATAGGTTTTTAGCACAAATTAAATAAGAAGTGAGCTATCTCCACGTACACAGGTTTAGCTAGCGTTTTACTTCAGTGTCCAGGTAAACTAAACTCTATGTGCACACGATAGAGTGCACAATTAAATGTGCAAATATCTTAAGCTATTTGGTTCTGTCGTGCTTCGTGGACCATCATCACGCTTCATACACGTAACAGATAATATACAAGTTATAATATGTTATCTCATAAACTGTAACTGTACAATAATTGTGGCTAATAAATAAATATTATTGAGCATTTTTTAGAATTTCATGTTGCAGGTTTAAACTATACAATTGTACTCAAAATATCAATTAGTCCGAAATAAAAATACCCCCCGGCCGTAATCTTTTTTGTTAAGGAATTTGGGGAAAACGAGCACACGTATCGTCTGATGGTGCAAGCGATTACCACCGCCCATAGACACAGCAACACCAGGGGCGTCATGTCACACGTCACAAATATAAAACCTTTTTTGAAGTCGGTGTTAAAAAGTTATTTCCTATAGAATATTAAACAATCGTTACGCTCGTCTGGCCATTGTAGTATAAAATCTATATACCAAAACATTCATTCTAAGTTGAGGTTAAATATACAGAGATATTACTTTGCACATTACGTGGGGAAAACCAACAAGTGCATTGGAGACTTTTTATCATAAAACTAATACTAGCGTGTTGTATGACCGTGACGTAATTTCCACACCACATAAACGACACACTATTTGTGACGTAAGTAGTTAAAAGTAATATAAATATATTAACAATTGTATAAAAGCACTTGGAAAGAAGTGCATTTGAGTTATGACTAGAAAATAGTTATTACAGCTGGTTGGTTGGATGGCGGTCTCGGAGTGTCTATGCCCAAATCCAAAGACAATTCAGATATATTTATCGGAGAGATTACATCGTCTTACTTTGTAGTCTGTATCTGAAAATATTGAAGGTCCTTCCAGGAATTGTTTGGACTGCTTTCCGCCACTGTTCAACTAAGGGACATTTATCATCATCGTTTGGATAACTGGCACTTCTTGATTTACTTCAAGAAACTTTAAGACTGGCAGAATCAATCTCTGAAACAAATCGCTAGTGGTATGTCCGAACCACTAAGATCTATATGAAAAGAAGGAACTCCCAGCTTAAAAGCCTGCGACGCACTAATGATTTTTGAGTTGCCATATTTCTAAAAGTATAATAAATAAGACTTTTTCTTAGAATATAGAAGCCTAGACAACTATCCTTCTATGAGCAATATGTCAGTGTCTCCACAGTCCACGACTTGCATCGGACCTATACAAACTGTCAATACTGATATACTGGCAGTAATGCTGTCAATGATACTGTGTGATCCGAATAATAATGGTCGGAGATCGTTTTTTGTTTTTGCGAAAGACGGTCCCCATTTCATGTCATCCACTTTTTTTATATTTTTTATCATTAATTCCATCACGACGAAGACTTGAAGGCTCGAAGACTTAGAATTGAAGACTTTTAATACTTGACATTGGCAGAAATAACTGATCCGGCTGGTTACCATATCATAAAAAGAAGAAGAAGAATAATAATGGTCAACGGCTTAACGTGATCTAAGAGACATGGGCTTAAAACACCATCAAATTTCCATACTCCGGGCTATTTATTATTAAGAATTTCTTATAAGATTAGTAAAAGAAAAACTGTAGTCAAAGTGAAACGTAGGCCGACTGTAGCTAAAAATAAAGGAATTTGGGTCAATTATATTTTAGTCAACTTCCTTCAAGTTTCAATATATTTTTCGAGAAGAATGTTTTAAATTACTACTATATGTCCAGTATATACAAGGAATTCGGATATATACATGTATCTCCTTACCTGATGAAAGTATATCAGAATTCAGATGTCTATAATTTAGGTACAAAATTTCTAAGCGGAAATCGTTTTGAGTACAATTGTGTACAAACAGTTATAATATAATACTAATTTTGAACGTGTATCTTGAAGCGTGTAGTGTATGAAACAATTCAGTCAGTGCTTGCTGAGCGAACAACATCGGTGAGAAAGAGACAATTCCCTTCCCCAATCGCAATCCTCTTGGAGGTAACACGGTGAATATTATTAATTTTAATATCACAGGGTGAACACCCTTCAAACGTAAGTTTCTTCAGCCTCGGACGTCCGTATGCAGTGTCTGAAGCATGGGTGGGTTGTGCCCTAGCTGGACCGTTCTTCGGAGACGCTATCCACGTCAGTGGAAGCACGGGGCGTTGGCTAGCTGATGGAAGAGCTGCTCGATGTTGATATCGTCTCTCGGCCGAGCTCTGCCTGCATGATGGCTATCGTGAGCTCCTTCCGCGCTTTCTGTACCACCCACACCATGAGTGTTATGCCAATCAGTATCTGAAAGTGATAAAAATTTATATTCAGTTTTCGAAGTTTAAGCTACTTATAATAAAATGTTCCCTGTGGATGTTTTACACTTATTGAGATAGATACTACCATATTTTTTTTAACTAAAGTCAATATTCTATATAATTTTTCCCGTTAACTCTAAAATTGGAGGTTAATGGTATCATTGACACATTTCCATGATTTCATCGTTAGGTTTTAAAGCTATAAATTAAACAAGTAATGAATTATTAAAAAAAATCCCAACTGTTACGTCGCCTTGAAATAAAAAAAAACATGCTTTGCTAAAGTTCAATCATCTTTAGGTTTCCTTTTACTCGAAAGAAGAATGGTTAGATTCTCGAGTTATGTATGTATGTATATTTCTTCGGCACGCCCTAGAGCCTATATTTTTATGTAAGCGGTGATAATAGATCCTTCTAGTCGTGAGTAACCTGTATGGGGTGGTACATCAAAATAAAAAATAAACAAAATTAAAAAGATATATAAAAAAAATCTCAATTCAATAAAGATGGTAGATATTGACGCAGTTTTTTAAATAATGTTACTTGTTTAAATAAAAAAAATTAAAATATAGACGTTTTTGTTAGATATGGGTTCAAATCAATATTGCATTGGCTGGGGTTCGAATATGCATACACGAAACATAAAGTTTTCATCTTATCTATTTATTAAGTTACTAACTATAGTTAGTAACTTAATAAATATATCCTCCTATAATCCATCTCATCAAGTAACATCACCTCAAGAGTTGGGTAGAAGTTGATGTGCTAAGTTTGGTTGAATTTACGTTCGTTCTTTTATTTTCTCTGTAGAAACCCACTGATGTATTTTCCTTATGTAAGATTTGTGTTTTTAATGAGGAAATAAATGTATGTAAATGAGTAATATACCTACCTAAATTGTATTTTTTATTGTGTGTGAAAACCCCTCATGATGCGAATCTTAAGTGTGGTAAGGCGGAATTGAACGGAAAAATAAACACTTCTGTCTCGTATGGGTCAATTGCAAAGGACTAGATGATACCATAGGAAGTGCTTAAGAACCCTAACTTACACTATAAAAGCATAAGTTATATGTAATGTAAAATAATAATGTGGTACTTTAATTACATTTTATGGAGTTACTAATATTGTATATGCTTCAATTCTTAACGAAATGAAATCATTCACCCCGCAATTTGGTTACATAAAACATTTTTCATCAATCATCATCATCAACAACCCACAATGTCCCACTGCTGGGCTCGGGTCTCCTCTCAGGAGAGGGTTAAGGCCATGCATCCCCACGCTAGCCAAGTGCGGGTTGGGGACTGACAAGACAACGTTGTGGCTACGTAGTCTTGCCGTTGGATGTTTTTAAGCCGCTGGCCGAAGGCTTCGAACTAAGCTTCACGACTGTTATCGTATGATAACAACCGGGGCCGACTGCTTAACGTGACCTCCGAATCACGGCGACCCCCATGGTAACATGCCGCCAGCGGTCGCCCATCCAGGTACTGACCGCGCCGTCGTTACTTACCCTCGGTGATTGTTTCTAATCACCGAGTGTAACTGGGCTATGAGCGCTATGGCTATGGGTATGAACATTTTTGCAAGTTAATAAATAGAATAGTATATAATCTAAACAGTTATTTATTTAGAATGCTAATCAAAACTATAAATAACATCTATTTTGTGTAAACAATAAAATTATCATTTGAATTATTTTAATATTATATATATGTATTTTGTGATCATCATCATTTTCCTGTAGTTTTCCCTGTTTTATTTGTCGGTGCAATGCAAACTTGCTTAGTTTTAATAACTATGCTTAAGCATGTATTCGTTTTCGAGACGGAAAAAGGAAAACAAGAAATAAGTAAGGAAATTGAATAGAACGAAAGGTGATATTCGAATTCAAATTGGGACTGAGACTTCAATAGGCCGGAGAGGTTGGCCAGTAGGACATTCTCTGGTCACATATTTCTGAAATGTAATAAGTATATTTTAGAATTAAGACTAAACTAGTCTTTACTTATTTATTTAGCCCTTTATAGATAATAGTGTACCTTCGAACGTTAATATTTAAAATAAACAACAAAGCAGGACTAAGACACTAAAATAACAGGGACAAAACGACCCTGAGAACGAAGTAAAAGATCATAACAGTCCCATAAATACATATTTATCTCTACTGCAAAGCCTAACATACTTCAGTCAACTGAAGCTACGCAGGTTCGTAACGAAACCCACCAGAGAAGATTCCTGCAAGAAAAACTAATGGGTTATATATTTAAATGCCTACTGCGTTCTCAGTTAAATGGAACCCTAAAGCAAATGGTTCAGTTAGAACGTAGTGTTTGTACTTTAACATTTCGTGCTAGCAAAGCCCTGGGGATATTTATGTACTCCATACATATTTAAATCCATGGGAAGTCGCCGTGAAGTGAAGGGCGACTCGGGCCGATTGTAAAATATAATTGCGCTCAGGATCGCACGCAAGCCTTTAACTACCTTCTGCTACTACCGAATGTTATTACAGTTTTCATGTTAAAGTAACGTTGCTGAAGGATTTACATGTGGAATATCTCGTGACCTTGACCTTTTGAGACTGGTATTTCGTAGGGTTGTTATTATTCAAACAGGAGAGTTATTTTTATTAATTTCCCTTCTTTATAATGTCAACTTTGTTACTAAGGATCAATCTAGATAAAAATAAACAGTTTAAGGCGGTTCTCTGCTGAATAAATGCCTCTCAGAACTTGGCTCCTCAGCCATCTGTATCCAAACTTAGCTGAATCAGCTATAAAAACCTTAAGTTTTGCAAATGTAACAATCTACACTAATATTATAAAAAGGTTAAGTATCTAACCTTGTTTGTATGGTTGTAGGGGGTAATCTTGGGAAGTACACAGTAAAGCGAAACTATTTAGGAGCTACATAAGCCATATTTTATTACGATTGAACAAAACATTCAGTTAAAAATAATAGTATTTGTAAATCAAGTCGAAGAAAATCGGGCGGTTAACGCCCAAGGAAGTGGGTACGGGTCAGCTTGTATACAATAACGTATTACAACCATTCAAGATCCGCCACATGTAACAGATAAGGACAGCTTTTCTGGCCCGGATATCCGTAGATACGGATATCCGAGTCAGTAGTAGTTGTTCCATTACTTATACGGCACGTCCTAGATTAGACAAGAAGTAGATTGATTATTGATTAACACCGACAGTTGACACGATTTGTTATAATCAATTTGTGAGAGCACCTTTGCTGTATGCTTTTAATTAATACATGAATGCATTGAAAAACTTATCAGTGTTTTATAATAAGGCCTTTGACATATGAGTGGGAAAAATAAATAATAAATTTAAAAAATAGAAACACAACAATGAGTTTACATCGTCTGTTCTTCTGTTTTTATGAATTTTCCAACCTTAGCGGTCCATTACCAAGACCTAACAAGAAGTGTATTCTTTTAAATATACAACTGCATTGATAACCTCTTTTATTGAGATCGGCTAAAAAATGAAGACATCGACCGCCAAACCTTTAAAGGCCGGCAACGCACTTGTGACGCCTCTGGTGACTCACCCGCAACGGGTGTCCATGGGCGGCGGTAATCGCTTACCATAAGGCGATACGTCTGCTCGTTTGGCACCTATATCATATATATATAAAAAAGACCGTGCATCGGCTTCAAGTTCAACTAACCATAGTTACCAACCAATTATTAGTTTGACGATTATTAAGAAGACACGCACATTAAAACTAATATTATATAAAAAGAGTAAGCGCCAGGTTTATCATAATAAATAAAAACATCACGATTTCACGTTCACATTACCTTTCTGTGTCATTGAAACGTTTTCATAATAGGTTTTTTTATGGAATTTAGGGGGCAATTGTGCACACGTATCGCCTGATGGTGATTACCGCTGCCCACGGACATCCGCAACACCAGAGGTGTCACAAGTGCGTTGCCGGTCTTTGGGGCATAGGGAGGGAATGAGGAAGAGGTTAGGGTATGGGCCACCGATATCCTTGTCCGGATGGCGTAAGAAAGCGGTTCCTGGATCCCTCCCTTCTCAGGCGCAGAGTGGCACACCGTGGTGGTTTAGTGGGTAGTCTGGCTGGTGTCAGTCAGGAGTCCCACACGAAGCGAAGCCCCTGTACCCGCAGGGGGGGAGCGAAGTGCGTAAAGGCATTCCACCACGTCAAAAAAAAAAAAAAAAAAAAATGGGCCACCGATATCCTCACTCACTCAAAAACAAAGCGCATGCGGTGTTTCACACCGGTTTTCTGTTATTTTTTCACTTCGGTTTTCTATGACTCCGGTCGAGCCGGTCCATTTATGCCAAAGGGTGGCCCTCCAACGGTAAAATATCTACACAGTTTTCCACCAAGTACATTCACTGGTAATTTTCGACAAGAAACAGTTCAAAATCTGTGCTGTAAACTACTCTTAAGCGCTAGGTGAAATCAAGTAATACGTAGGTATATAGACTGCACAAACTATTACCGTTCCTCTTGCCTCCGTAGCCGGGTAAAACGTAAACAAATGAATATATTAAAGTCTATACATAATTCAACGATGATTATGCTCGTCGCAATATATTGATCAAAGCTCTAGTTCAAAAATACATTCAGGACTGTACAGGAACCACTCAAGACTGGAGAGTAATTAGCCGCATGATTAAAAAGCTTCCCCCTTCTAAACGTCCAACCGTCGTCACTAATCAGATTGATTGATTGATAAGGAGTCAAGTACACTCCCTTCCAACTGCAATACGAACTAATTTATCTAATGGTCTAATACTTTAGCACCGTTCATTTAAGAGACTTGATCGAATTGTTGATCATGAGTCATGCTTTCGAGCTGAAATAAAGTGATATCACAAACTCACAGCAGTCAGCATAATAGAGGTTCCCTGTTATTCTGAAAAACTCACTCGAAAGAGGTAACGCACTTGTTTCTGTTGTCCGCTACCTTACATAGACCTCACCAAAGGCACGCCCAGAGAACCCGGTCCTTTGCTTTTTGCATCCAGTCGCTATTATGACGCCAAAAGTAGGGGTGTGGAGGAACGGGTGTTATGTCCCTCCAACACAAAGTGAGGATTCTTCGACCATGTGAGATGATCCTACCTGGCGGGCCACTACTCAATAGTTTATGTTGGGATATTGTTTATATTTTAATCGGCGTGAGAACTTATATAGCTCGATTCAGGATTGGTAGTCTCTGCGCTTCCTCCGTTACACTGTAGTTCGACGTATCTTCGGTAAATGGCGCTGTAGTGTGTTTCTGTTTTTGTGTTGTATGTGGAAGTTCAGGTTTAACATTTTTTGGCAGTCTATACATGTTTTATGTTCAACCGTAGCGCCGTATTACTTAACTGATTTTAATGAATGAGGTATCAATAGATTCGTTATAATGTCACATCATAGGCTATATAAATTTTATATATAGTTTTTCGTAGTCGGGTTATAGTTTATAAAACCTTTTCTTGTTCTATAGGAATGACATTTTGGAACGACATTTTGAAAATGCCTGAAACAACCTAACTGAAAAAAAGTATTTAATTGGAATCCAAGCCCGCAGACTTAGCAGAGTCACAAACCACTTAAATCATCAAAAAATAAGCTGACTCGCATACCACTTCATGCTAAATAGCCACATAACCTTCAATATGCACGTACTTTCCCGGACACGAATAGATTGAGTAAGTAATGGTGACTGCGATAATATTCAAGGGAAAACAGAGCCATGTTGTAAACAAACCATCTCCATGGATCGCGACTTCCTGGCGACAGAGTTTTACGTAAGTTGTTTTGCATGTGATGTAATCGTTAACTCAACTGAATGAGGTTCGCCTTTAGAAAACATAAAAGCTATAGATAAAAGTTTCTAAAGCTTAATTTCATTTTACGTTCCAGCGGTAACGTTACAGCTATCAAACTTGTTGTCTTGGATGCCTGCTAGAATCCTATTTAATAATAATAGAATTAGCCACATCTTACAAACAGCCAGACGTACTAACAGTGGTAACCAAACTGCTAATAAATATACTAAGATGTTTCTTAATACATATGCTACCGAAGTCACCAATTTAAATGAGTGTGAAAATTCTTTAAGCACGCGAATCTACTGGGGTTGTGCGTCATAATCGAACCAAATAAAACCGCAAGTATTATATTATATCTAAAAGAAGAAATATATTTAAAAACAATCGACTGCGTCAATATCTGTCATCTTGTTATATTTTATATATAATATATTCGTAATCATCGTAAAAAATCTTTATTCTGATACCACACTCGATGTAATTAGATTTTTTTTTGAGATTTCTTTTTGCTCCAAAAATACTTAACTTTGATTTTTTTAATTTTGATATACCAATGTGACTATCACGATTGATCGAATCTATTGACACCACTGACATAAAAATGGCTTGTCGTAATTGGCCCTAGAGGGCGTGCCAATATTTTATACATAGTATATTTTACACATAGACACTCGAATGACATAACACTCCTTCTTTCGCAGTTGGGTAATGAGAGAGAGAGAAAGAGAGAGAGAGAGAGAAAGCTACGAAGCTGCTACATCACGCAGATTTCTACCAAAGATTGTCCGCGAAAGCGCGGAAGCCAGGAGTTAGCTGCAGGTAAAAGATGAAAAGGGTACAAGAGGGTAATCTTTTTCCTGGGCTTTTTCATCGTCTCTTTCTGCGAAACGACTTCTTAGCAGAGAGATGACACCACAGTAACCAGTAAAACCAGTATATTAGTTAAGAAAGATCTAGTAACTGAGCTACCGGTAATGTTAAGAATAGGGTAATGTCTAGTACATTAGTAAAGTCGTCGTATTAATAAGTGACAAATACAAATATGTTTAAGTTAATACTTTGTAGTCTGATATGTGGGGTGTCCCTCGTTATGCTAATATAATAAATTATATTACTGATAATCTAATTTCATTATCGATTTGATCCAGTTATATTGAGTTAACTATAATGTGTCAATGTGTTATACTAACATAGTCACAAGTTTGAACACCTTGTACTGAATATTTGAAAAACTGTTTTATGATGTTCGGAAGTATCTCCTCCTATTGTCAAAAACAGTTTTATTTCTACAAAAAATAAAGATTTAGTAGGGCAAAATTGTGATTTCAATTTTAAGTTTAAAATTCACGGCAAAACGCTCGGTGGTGTCTTGGCGCATGTTTGTGACGTCACTTCGCAGACGCGACGTCACTATTTGTCAACCAATGTCAGTCATAGCTCTTAAAAACAGTAAAGTGATCGTCGATTACATCCGAACAAAGTGACTTTTATACATACGTGACGTGACTCGTTCTGATTGGTGTTCAACTTAACTTGGCGGATTGCTGTATTTTGGAGTTTTAACTTTTTAATTAATTATTAATCTCATTCTAAATATGAGAATTAATACGAATTTTTATACTCTATGAACCCCATTACATCAGATAAATAGATAATTTTAGTGGTTCTTGGTTATTATCATCATATCTATCGTAGTTGATACGATTTGTAACGTTGCAAGAGCTATTTTTTTACTTTATGTCATTTGCGGATGTACAAGTTTTTAGATGCGATGAAGATAAAAGCGAAAATGACAGTAACGCAGATAAGGTAATGGAACTATGGAGACAGTTTTTTTGCTTCCTTGGGAGGTTGCGATATCAGTAGTTAACACGTTGAAGCATAAGTATATATGTCAAGAAATAATAAGATTTGAATAATTCTTTATACATTGAAAAAGCTATAAAACATCATGATACGACTCTTAGGAGTACAGTAGTGACCATTGTTTTACTTTTTTTTTTGAATCAACAGAGAATATTCCATAAATTCTCAGGAATATGTTTTTTTTATGGAATATGGGGCAAATGAGCAAACGTATACTCTGATGGTAAGCGATTACTGCTGCCCATGGACACCCGCAACACCAGAGACGTCACAAGTGCGTTGCGGCCTTTGGAGAATGGGGAGAGTGGTTGAGGCATGGGCCTTCGGTATCCTCAATCACCTGGTGAAACACAGCGCGGGCGTTGTTTCGCACCGGTTTTCTGTGACGCCGTAGTATCACTCCGGTCAAGCCGGCCCAATTGTGCCGAAGAGTGCGGCTCTCCCACGGTGTAGTAATGTATGATCATGTACATCAATATGTAGAAAGTGTGTCGATATGTGTTCTGTTAAACCCGGCGGATGAAGGGGGATTTTATTAACCCCTCTTCACAGGTCCCTTAGATTTTACGAGTGTAATTTGACGGGCCATCAAGTAGGATTTATTTATAAGTAGATTTATTTAGATTATCTACAAGTGTTTATAATCAGTGCGGGCCGATAAAATAATCTAAATGCTTTTGTTTTCTTATTGTATCAAAACTGATATGTTTGCACAAGTATTATAGGTAGTTCAATTCTAAGAGACCTGAATATAATGGGTCAAAAAGTACTTGGTCTGTGGTAAGTAGGTATTATCTGTAACTTCATATTTTTTTTATCGTATCGAAACTGACATGGGTTTTTATCTCACTGAGGCTTATTGTCATAGAAACGAGGAAACTATAAGGATTCCCTTACATTATATATTTTTCAAGGGACCAGGCTATAACGGCTCGAAAAGTCCAGGCTGGGCCAGAAATTTCCACTTTGGAAAGGGGTCCAAAATTTCTAGGGTAGAAATGAGTCAGTAATCATATGTAATTAACTTGCTACATGTTATAATATTAATGTATTTTGATACAGACCTAAAACTGCAACTCATTTATCGTATTTAAACTGGCACTAGCTTTCATGTCACCAAAGGCTAGAAAAAAGAAGATTACTGACTAAGTAAACAGTAAACCGCACGGGAGAATTGGGATGGCGACGCTTTTGCATGAATAGGCCGGCTCGCCTTATCGAAAACTTCCCATCCCCATAAGGCCGGCAACTCTAGTGTTTTGCGTGTCCATGGGTAGCTTACCACCAGGCGATAGATTAGCTCGATTGCCCCCTTTTCCATTAAAAACCTATTGGGCTCTGTTATACATAGGCAAATTTGAATGTACCTGGCGATAACAGGTCAGAAAGTCCCCGAAAACTCTGTCAGACCTTGGCAGCTACAGTGAGAAATGCAAAATTATTTTGAGAATGTAAATCGAGCAAATATTGGCACAGCAGTCGTCACGATTCATGAACACATAATGTCTTATGTTAATTTTTTAAACCTTGGTATTATTTATTAGATCAACTAGACAAACTATGGTAATAGAGTACGCATTTTTAATGCCATAAGAGAGCTCATGAATTGACGGTTTTCTTGTTAAAAGATACATTTATTCGTTAGAGAGTCATGCTTCGGTATGAAAAGGACAGCACGACTGGAGTGACAGTACGGGCGCACCGAAAATGTCTAAATCATTTGTCCGTGTATTGTCGGATTAAAAATACAGTTTTGCCACTCCTATTTCCAATTCCAAAAATGACATAAAAGCCGACTAGAGGAGTAAAAACCACTGCTAAGAGAAGGAAATCTGGAAAAAACTACACTAATCCGTCAGGCCTAGAGAGAGTTATGTCCAGCAATAGACTATTTAAAACTGTTGTTGTGAAGAATTATTTATTCTTTGCTTCTTTTTGAGTGTGTGAGGTTACTGGAGATCATTTCCCTTTTGACGGAATGAGGGAAAGGGGGCTTTCACAGGCAGCAACGCATTTTGTGACTCACATTTGTATACATACTATGTTTGTGTAATCCATGGTAGGCGATGATCTTTTCTAAGCTATTTTTTTTTGTTTTCCGAAGACTATTTGATTTCTTTGTTTATCTTGCAAACAATCAGTCAGATTTAAATATTTTGTAATAAAGTATTTATTGATATCAGGTATTATTACATATCACGGCATGACCCTTGAGGGCGGCTAATGACCACAATGTTAATAAAGGTGAAACTGGGTACGGCTAATACATTTGTTTAGCTCTATATATAAATTAATTTTCATATTAAGTGTGAATTGCTACATCACTCGTGGCATACTATTGAGTACTTATATATTTACTTGTAACGGGGACAGTCAATACCTTATCCTACACACCTATAGAACAAGTTATTCTGGTTACTAAAATAAATAAAAAAACGAATTCTGATGTCACGATCCGTTGACGTAAATCATTTACTTCAGTACTCAACAGATATGAAATGAATTATTGAACACTTTATTTCATGAGCGTGAGATTGATTTTTTCCTGTGAACAATTACTCGATCGTTGCACGAATTGTATACAACTTACAATACTATAGTGGTCGCCCAGAGGTCGAAATTCGATTATATTATACCTCTTTTTATAACTCTTTTTTTATATAGGTTTCAGCTTTCTGTATCCCTCCTACATCCGGTCCCATAATATTTGATGAAAAGAATACAGTACAAGTTTTTGCTTCAAGTATTCCTATATAGATATACTCTAAATTTAAACTTTTAACATAATATACTAAATTACGACTCCGTCCGTCAGTTCAGTTTTAAAAGCAACGTCTCTTACGTAGGCGAGCTATAAAATATCACTGACACAGCGCCGCTGCAATCCACTTTACACGATCATAATAGCCACTTGACAGATGGCCATGAGAGCACCCGATAATATTGTCACACATCAGCTATATTCCTTCAACAATCCTTCAGACACTTTAATCGAACCTGACAACCTCACAAGTACACTCGTTTTTCGTTTGACGTCTACGTCAAATTCAGAGCGCTCTTACTTTTATTTTAGATTTTTGGGGACATTTCTTTTATTTTGTGGCTATCATTAATAACCTGACAACCTCACAAGTACACTCGTTTTTCGTTTGAGGTCTACGTCAAATTCAGAGCGCTCTTGCTTTTATTTTAGATTTTTGGGGACATTTCTTTTATTTTGTGGCTATCATTAATAACCTGACAACCTCACAAGTACACTCGTTTTTCGTTTGACGTCTACGTCAAATTCAGAGCGCTCTTGCTTTTATTTTAGATTTTTGGGGACATTTCTTTTATTTTGTGGCTATCATTAATAACCTGACAACCTCACAAGTACACTCGTTTTTCGTTTGAGGTCTACGTCAAATTCAGAGCGCTCTTGCTTTTATTTTAGATTTTTGGGGACATTTCTTTTATTTTGTGGCTATCATTAATAACCTGACAACCTCACAAGTACACTCGTTTTTCGTTTGACGTCTACGTCAAATTCAGAGCGCTCTTGCTTTTATTTTAGATTTTTGGGGACATTTCTTTTATTTTGTGGCTATCATTAATAACCTGACAACCTCACAAGTACACTCGTTTTTCGTTTGAGGTCTACGTCAAATTCAGAGCGCTCTTGCTTTTATTTTAGATTTTTGGGGACATTTCTTTTATTTTGTGGCTATCATTAATAACCTGACAACCTCACAAGTACACTCGTTTTTCGTTTGACGTCTACGTCAAATTCAGAGCGCTCTTGCTTTTATTTTAGATTTTTGGGGACATTTCTTTTATTTTGTGGCTATCATTAATAACCTGACAACCTCACAAGTACACTCGTTTTTCGTTTGACATCTACGTCAAATTCAGACCGCTCTTGCTTTTATTTTAGGTTTTTGGGGACATCTCTTTTATTTTGTGGTTATCATTAATAACCTGACAACCTTACAAGTACACTCGTTTTTCGTTTGACGTCTACGGCAAATTCAGAGCGCTTTTTCTTTTATTTTTGTGGGCATTTCATTTATTTTATGGTTATCATGATGATGATATGGCAATCGTTAATTCTAAGGTTAAATCCGTGTTCAACCTTCGAATTCAGTCGCTCTAACTGATATTTAGGTAAAACAGGTTCAACCAGTAGCCAACCTCAAATAAGCTTGGGAATAATAAAGGCTAAGAAGATGACGATTTGGGGGTAAACGAAAAGATTGATTATTTGATTTCAAAAGTTTTTCCACCAGTTCTGGGAAGAGACTCAATGAGCTGCAACTCAAGAACCCTGAGACAGGGTGAAAGAGGAGGTTCTGGTAACCACACATCTTGATGAAAAAAAATAAAGAAACTGCATACACACCTGTTTTTTACAAGGTCAAGTGTCGTGCGATTGGAGGAGTCTATATCCAGCAAAGGACTGCAATAGGCTGGTGATGGTGATGATATTTAATGGAATCCTCTGCCTTTTATTCACGTACATAGTTTAAAACGTACCTATATACATACAGATAAATAAAGTGAAAAAAACTAAATCGGTATACATACCGATCGCCATGTTAACATAGCAAGGGCAGCACGATTACATTGTTGATATCAAGTAGATAAGCACTAACGGCTTTTAGATAAAGTCATATTAACATGAGGAAAACGCCGTCAATCAATGGGAACAATCACGCATTTGGTACAACGCTAAAACCGACAAAAAAGGATATAACCTATATACATTTAAAACCCGTTCTATTGCTGTAATGAAGTTGCGTAGATAACAAAATGTATGTGCATTGATTTGAATATAGTCACATATCTCTTAGCGTGGCGACGCTTGCGACGGACGACGAGTAGTGGACGAATTTCGACTCAAATGATGAAAAGCCAACAATATTTAGTCACAAAGTCACTAAGTAGGTTCAAACTTAAAGAGATACGAAATAATGTAATAGATTATTGTAGTAAGCGTACATCCGTGCAAAATCTTGACAGCTCGCTATTATAACATACAAGATAACAAAATAAACTCGGGCATAGTAGTCAGCAATCTTTGTGATTTGTCAAGATAAATCGACTTTACACTCGAAAAATTTATCTGAGTTATACCTTATCAAAACAGAACAATTTATACACATACAATTGTTACGTCGACAATATCGGTATCGATACGGTAAAATATTCATATACTACTAGTGGTAGAGTAGGTACAAAGATTAATAAATTAACATTGATAAATAAAATATATTCTATTGGATTGATACTGAAAACTTATTTTTATAACCCCTTTCAATTACATTCAATCTGTTTGACCAGTGAGATAAAGTAGGTTTAAAACCTCCTTCGTAAGGAAATTCTGAATTTGAATTAAATACCAATTGAAGGATCAAGGTCTCCAACTCTGAAAACTTCAGGATTACTTCACTATATAAAAATTTCATCATCTTCTTCTTCCTTGACTTTACATTCTAAAGATTAGTTGGAGTCGGCTACTTGTTCAACCGGTTTCATCTGTATATCAGTTTTTACAAAGAGGGACTGGCATCTGAGCTCCGCAACCCTGAGGGTGAACTGAATTCGAAGGTTGAACTAGTTGTCAGTATATTTTTGGAAAATTGAACCGGGAACGAGCTCTCCGAGGCACGGGTGGGAAACACCGCCATCTTCCATACTCCGTGCTGCCATTAAGAATTTCTTGAAAGAAAAACATTACACCAGACCGACCCGGGAATCAAATCCGAGACCTCTTGATCTGCAGTCGCTTACGCTAACCACTAGACCAATGAGACATTAACTATAAAGATTTATTTTTATAAATTATACTGACTACTTGACGGCGCCAAGAATTACAAAATAATGCCCTGCTATTAAGGCGCTATCTCAAAAGTCGTGGATTATAATGTTGCTACCATATCAAAAAGATGTGTATCGATATTTATTATTATCGATGCTGATATTAATCGATATCGATAAAGTTTATTAAAATTATAAAATTATGGTAAATAAAAATAAGCCAAGTATTTCATACGATAACATTAATTAACAGATCATTGTTGTTTAACATGACGCTAACACTATTATAACTATTATAGCTATTCTCATTATTTTTTTGATGGAATATTTAATTGTATTTAATTAATGTAACTCTTTTTTGTTACACATTAATAAAATAAAATAATACCATATGCTGAAAAAGTGCAATACAATCAAAAAATATTAAGGGGCAAAATTCAGGACTGAAGGTTGCCTCATCAAAATAATCACTTTATATATTGCCAGTTTCAATTTTCATTTCTCTACTAGAGCAAGTATAAAACGAGCCTTACGACTAAAATTTGTTGGGGGCCTTGAAATCAAATAGATATCTATCAGAATCTTGCTGATCTGCTCAATCTGATGGTTGCAAATCTTGATAAACTATTTGTATCTCGCTCGCGTATCTACATGTACATGGCCATATTTATCTCCGCCAATCTACCTTGGCCGGTACACTTATAGATTTATTTTATCTATCTTTTTCACCATCATCGTATTTTATAGTCCACAACTGGGCAAAAGTTTTTTTAACACTCTTAGTTGAGAACATTCAGCAGAAAACTTGATGTTTAAACATGTGCATTCCAAACTTAGTTATTCTGTAGGAGTTGTTCATTTATTGATATGTTTAGGCTTGTGAGGATTTGGTAGTCGCTCACAAACTACAATCTTACACAAACGCTCGTGCTATATATACACGCCTGCGAGAACTTGACAGTCGCTTACAAACTACAAACGCTCGCTTCCTTTGTTCAAAAACCGACATCGACTCGGGTCGGCAACAAACTATACATTTACAACCTCAAGCAACCCAAGCCAAACATCCCGTTAACGCGCTTGTTTTGTGAATGGTTGTTAATGCATAGTTGGTTGCTATGAATCAATAGACTCAAAGTTGTCTTATCTACAAAATCTCGAGGATATTTTCAATAAACCCTATGAGTTTTATTTATTTGTGTGGTGACGGATTAAGAATACGAAGTGTACTCTTCCCATGGTAGAGATAAGAGGCGATTAACGATAAAACTGCACAAGACAATATATATTCAAATTGATGTAACGCTATTGTCACTGTAATATTTGGAAAGATACTAACACCGGCAACACAGTCTTTACTAGAGTAGGTGTTAGGGAATCCCATAATATCTTGAATGTGTTTATATATCAATAAAGAATATTATTATTGTCTTTATTAAATTTTATAAACATGTTCCTTACATTTTAAATATGTATAAAAAGGAAAATAAAATACATATTTAAAAACAAAAAAGTAGACCATCGACTTCGGGTACGGGGACCAAGAAACCGGTGGTTAGGGCTCCAGAGACAGGAACCTCCTCGGTATACGTGCCGTGTCTAGGACGACTGCCTTCTGCATCATACCCTTGATCCAGCCATCTAACGTAAGCCACTCAAGGTGATGGTCGAGGCTTTTGGCTATCAATCCGTAACAGACACAACTATAGAAACAATGATCACCGAATCTACATTCCACATATCGACAATCTCGTGAGATAAATCCAAATATTTCATTTGTTTTTCCTTTTCAACTTTCACGAGATTCTCGTCATGAGGAACGGCGATGTCGACAATCATTGGGCGGCGCTCTAATCGATCTATTACCATAATATCAGGCTTATTAACAATTTCATTATTTTTTCTGCTTATTTTGACTGCACGGTTGGCCTAGTGGTTTAAGTGGTCGCCACACCGCTTTCTACTGCGCCAAGTGTTGTGGGTTCAAATCCTACATGGGACGACACTTTGTGTGATCCATAAATTGTTGTTCTAAGTCTGGGTGTACTTTGTGTTCGTTTTATGTATGTTTGTGTCCCCCGCGACACAGGAATGTATATTCCTAATGTGGGAGATGTCTTTAAAAAAAAAACAAATAGTTCTGTCTGTGATAATAGATCGATCCCAATATAACGTTGCACGACCATTCTCGAGAACTGGGTGGGTCACATACCTGTAGTATATTATTATTTAGGCGAGGTTTGGGTCCAGCAGTAGACTAAAGATGTTAAAGATTGATGATATGAGTTCTTACTACTTATTACTTCTATTTCCCGAAGTACTATAAAGTTAAATGTGTGCCAATATTTGCTCTCTTTCTAGCCTAAGTATGACAAAGTACACATTAACTTCCTCATTCAACGACCTCCCACCTCGGCAACCTTGTTTCTTTAGACGTATAAATATCACGTGTGAAACTTAAGGTCATTCTAAAGAGACCTAAGTCACTACAATTCGAGGATAATCCTTACTTATCGTATAAAAAGGATTCTTTGTTTCATAATTGATGTGGAATAGAGTTTATGGAAGTATAAAATAAAATACCAAAGACAAGATTAACAAAGCGAGCACTCGTTAAAACATAAACACGTATATATATGTTACAAAAAAGCTATTACTCATCGCGAGTTTTTTCACAATACACACATTTAAAAGAAACAATAAAACTTAAAAATGACATACTATATTCCAATTCTTAAAAGCTAGACATAGTTACTAAGTATATCGTCGATAAGGGGTAACTTAGGCTACTTTTAATCAGAAAAAAATTGAGATACGTAAAAATAAAAAATAAAAAACGACATAGTGAACAATATTCGATTCAAAAACAAACACCGCGGGGCGTAGCTATTTTTAATAAACATGTATAGAGACCGGCACGTAACTGGGCCAGATTCGTTAGATACGCAGAAGTCGTTCTTTGGGTACCCGTGGACGATAGAGGTACGCGGGGAACGTCAGTCGACTACATTTCGATTTTGTTTGTTTTGGTTTGTTGCACTAATGCGCGAACTTACCCCCACTACGCCGAAATCTGGCCAAGTTACGTGCCGGCGCCTATAGGTGAGTGGCATAAGATGCGGACATAATTATTGTGTGAATACCATATCAAGCAAGGAATAAACACTTTCTCTCTGGAGGAGGAAAATACTTATGTAAGTAATAGCATAAATACGAACGTTTATTGTGCTTGCATAAGTGTGACGTCATTAACGATGACATCACACTGGCAAACATAAGATTTATACACTATACTTTTAGTTTCCCTATATTCTTCTGTGATTCCTGCCGTTTTTTTCTCTTATACATAGATAATACCCAAATTTTCAAAACAAATATTTGTAGATAAGACAAACACCGAGAATTTGTTTTTTTGTCCTTAAAAAGCAGAATATTACCTGAAAGGCGAACACGATGTATCCGGTGACGTGCGATTCATGGAGTACGTCGTGCATGGACCTCAGCGTGGAGCCGAGGTAGACGTTGATGACCTGCGCTGGCAGTAGACCCAGCATCGTTGCTAGGTGGTAGCCGCAGCCACTGATATCACTTACCTGCAGAAAATAGATAGGTGTTATAAAAAACATTAGATGAAATATCTTCACTAACTTATATCTAATTCTCAACTTCCGTGCGTCTCGCTCGATCACACTTTTAGTAACACTCTCGTCATGCATTCACCTTACTTGTTTTTATTTTTGGGAAAGAGGCAAAGGAGCAAACGTATCACCTGATGGTAAGCGATTACCGCCGCCCTTGGACACCCGTAACGACAGAGGTGTTAAAAGTGCGTTACCGTTCTTTAGGAGACGATGAGGCGGATGGGGGAGAGATTGGAATATGAGCCTCCGATCATGCCGGTTAGGTCACGAAAATCGGTTTTTCGCAAATATCTCTCGACCTATTCGCTCGGAGGTCAATAGAGGCTAGTATAAAATTGTTTGTCGCGAAATTATCTACAACAAATGCCTTTTGCATTTTTCTGTAAATTAACCGCTTTCGGAGTAAAGCGTTGAGAAAGCGACAAGAATGCACTCACATACGGTGTTGTATACAGTATACCAAGGCTTAAACTCTATTGATTTTTATTCATGTTTGTGTCCTAAAAACTTCTATGTGATACCTGGGCGTTTTGTGAAAAATACAGCATCTCACTAGGATTTTTACCGCGGCTTGGGGTTTAAATGACTTTACTATAATTTAAATGTGACTGCAGATCAAGAGGTCTCGGGTTCGATTCCCGGTTCGGACTGCTGTTGGATTTTTATAGTAATAGAAGCCCGGAGTATCGACTATGGCGGTGTTTCTCGCCCGTGCCTCGTTATTGGGAAGCCAGTGCCCTCAAATGTACTGACAACTAGTTCAACCTTCGAATTCAGTTCACCCTCAGGATTGCGAAGGTCCGATGGCAGTAGCTCCGTGTAAAAACAAATATTCAGGTAAAACCGGTTGAACTAGAAGTCGACCCCAAATCTTGGGTATAATAAAGGCTAGGAAGATGACTGCGTTTGTGTGTCTGTTACACTTTCACGGCTAAAACAATGCATTCATTTTATAGGATTTTGGCATGGAGATATTTTTTTGATGGGGAAGGACATAGGCTACTTACCACGGCGATAACGGACATACAAGAGGATGAAATCGCGGGTAAAATCTAGTAACTAATATACCAGTGAATTATTTACATTTCAAAAGTCAAAGGCTCTTAAACGTACTAAACAGCAATGTAGATTGTAAAACTAAACATTTGAATTTGACCCACGTGGTCAATTTCTGTTATCTGAATTCGATTTGCGCAGGACGGCTGGCAGGAGCTGGATGCGAGAAGCCATAGACCGAACTAAGTGTCGTGAAATTTGAGAGGCTTATATCCAGCAGTGGACTGCGATAGGCTGATGATGATGATGATGAATTCGGATATCATTGTACTTATAGTATTTTGAGTCTATGGGCTGTTAAGTTAGGTGGGTGGATGTAAGGTACGATACCTACGGTAGAACCTAAAACTGAAAACAGACGCACAATTTAAAGAGAGTTTCTTTTGGTTCCTGCTATAGAGTACAATATCAATCACAGGTATCAGGATATATTATTTATGAGTCAGCGGTAACGGGTAGATAACCAGGTTTCAGTTTATTTTTGTTGACTCAGTATAAAATAATATTGTTAGTAATATGATACATTTCCACAAATACCTGGAAGCAATATAATAATCAAGAACTGATAAATTTCGAGGTTATTTATTGGTAGAAATCAAAGATAATTTTATGCTGAGCTATGCTGAGTAATCATTTCCACATGACAGTGATGACGTCAAAGAGCTTTATATGTTGTAATGATGTTGGGATATTATAACACGTATGTATATTCGAACTCAAACCATGTCCAGGTAATACACCAAATATTTAAACCGTATCAAATCGAAGAAAGTGAGAATAGTGCCTAAAAAAATTGACACAACGACCACCAATAGTAGTAGATTTACTGATGGCCGTTGGATATAAGCCATCTGAAAGATAATGTAATGATAGAAACATGAAATTTAGTAATGTGGAGGAACAGGTCACGTGTTCCTCCAACACAAAGAGAGGATCCTCCGACCAGGCGTGGTGATCATGCCTGGCGGGCCACTGCCCAACGATTGATGTTGGGAAGTTGTATAATGTTAATCGGCGCGAGAATTTCTATTGCGCGATTCAGGATTGGTAGTTTCTTAGTTATCTTTATTTGTCCGTAGTTCGATGTTTCTTCGATAGATGGCGTTGTCATATATATTTGTTGCCGCTGTATGTGGAAGTCGCCACAGTAATAACTTATCACATCTTATATCCGTCCGCGAAATTAAGCAGCTTTACATCTGGCAATTACAGAACATAGGTTTCAAGTTATTTTTCCTTTTTTTTTCATCAACAGAGCGACATGCTGGAGTTCAAACTCAAATGGTAACGTACTTGTCACTCTCACGGTTCAAGTGTTCACATTATACATCAAATGACCCGTCAGTTCGCTAGGTTTCCTTGCGGAGGAACGGGTTCTAAGTCTCCCAGCAGAAAGGGAGGATCCTTCGGACAAGCGAGGTGATCGTACCACGCTTACACGATCACTCTGCATTTGGAATTTGCCACACCCCTTATACCATGAAAAGGACTAGGTTAGGACATAATGCTTCAAAATAGACGCTCAATTTAAAACTATTGTGAACTGTCATCAAAATAAATTTATTCCGTTCGCTTTGACTACAGCTACGTTTTATGCTGTAGACTGTTTTTATCAAATGTCAAATAAGTTAAACTTTAGCCTCGTACAATGGCAATATTAACATTTGCGTGCGACAAAACATTCCTTGGTTTTATGCAAAGAAATAATAGAAAAGTGGATCACGTCAATCTCATTAGCATTCGTGAGTACAATAAAGTGGTGAGCGCTAGTTACAATAAAATTATATTTTATCGTTATATGCTAAGCACGCCATCACGACATGGCTTTTATAAATTAACACCGCTGCGAATAGTAAATTAAACAACAGTTTTCAAGTATTTAAATTTGGAACATATACGAAAGATATTCCTTGTAACCACGCGATGGAATGGAGCGTTTTGAATAAAACTTAAAACAGGTATTGTGTTCAGTTATTTTTTTTGTATTCAATAACCTTTTCTCTACTTTCTTGCAGTATTTAGAGCGATTTCATAGATAGTGTGACGAAAATGTGTAACAGGAAGCTGGAAATTTCACTTAAACACTGAGCACGGTGTTACTAACACACAACAACAAAGATATAAAATGTTTCAAATCTTATCCAACTAACTAATATAACGCTCGTATTTTTTTTATTTGTTTATTGAATAAGACTAAGAACTAAAAAAGATGTTTCGATTATTTTCTCAAACATAACGACCTTGGAGACGCCACTGGCGACATGAATGCGTTCCAAATAGGCCAATTACTCAACAAGAAGAGAATTTGTGGAGTAAATATGAGTATACGTAACCTATGTTTACTTTGTAAAGAAATGGGAACGTTCTAGAAATGACATTGATACCGATAATAGGGTCATTTGATTATGTGTATGTAACTGATCAGCGCAACTAAGCGGATCTCTAAAGGAATACATTTTCCCCGTTATTTCTGCAACATATTAATTCGCTGTAGTCTGATGTTGTAGCCTTATGCTTTTCTTGACAATTGGGTTATACAACTCTAAAAGAAACGGCGAATCCAAAAGGAGGGGTAATAATTTTGGCAGTTTATCGAGCGACTAAATCACAGGAACGATTTTAATGAACGAGATGACAATAGATTCCTAATAATGTCGGATGACGGATATTTTTTTTTATTTCGTTCCAGTAGTAGTAACAATTGTCTATGACAATAAGTAAAGGACACAGGTCTTTTAATATTTAATATTTTATGATAATAAGACAATAGATGTTTCGCAGAACTGCGTAGTACTTTTCAAATAATTTCAATAATAAACAAATATGTTCCATAATAATAAATAAAGATATAAGTACAATCAATATCAGAGGGCCTTGAATTTGAGGATTTTAAAGATTATAACTTGTCATTATAAATAATTTCGATAACATTCCTTTGTCACTACAGTACATAAGTTCTGAGGGTTTGATTGATAGGAAAATTATAAAAGACTAGATAGAGCCCCGCGGTGTTACCCGCAACCACTCCAGAATGCTCAGGAATAGACACAAAAAATCTCATTAAAATCAGTTCAGCCGATTGGTTTTATGGATTAGGAGGCAAATGAGCAGACTTATCGCCTGATGGTAAGAGGCGTCACAAGTGCGTTGCCGGCCTTTGGGGGGATGGGGGTAAGGGTTGGGGTATAATCCTCCAATATCTACACATATCCACGCGTATCATCTTTTTATCACTTACCACTTAGAAGGTAAGCTAAGAACGGACGTATTAAAAAACTACAAAACCCGAAAAAAAAATGTGTATGATAGCTAGATAGGAAACTTTTCAGACTACCCACGTAAATATTTAGGATTTTCGACGTTCAAAAGAAAGTGTTTGAGCTCCACCGATATATTTAGAGTGTTATTGCTGTAATGTAACGTAACTGCATCTGAGCAAAATAACAATTTTACGAGCTAAAGGCCGGTTATATTTGGCACGGCCAATGTATACATACAATTTTCGTTATGGAAACTTCCAGAAGAACATTTTTAAACAGTCATAAAATTTTATTAAATTATTTATAGTTTTAGAATGTTTATGAAATTTGTGTAATAAAAGATCCATACTAATATTATAAATTCGAAAGTTTGTCTGTTGCGGTTTCACGGCTAAACCGATGCACTGATTTCAATGAAATTGGACATGTAGATAATTTATTTCCTGAGGAAGAACATAGGCTACTATTTACCGCGATAACCGACATGAAAGGTAGTTTATTTTTTAGGCAGAAAATATGTTATAGTAATCATATTTGGATATTGATAAATGTTAAATTAATATATATACATAAAAAAAAATAACACCATTATTTGTCTTCAATGGGAATCAAATCCCCGATCTCCGGTTTAATATTCAGGGGCACTAACTACTAGATGAAATACTGACAACACCGGGAGGTCGTGTGATCGTGTCCTCGGTACGGCACTGCAAGCTATTGTTCCTACATGGCAAACCAGTCTTAGAATAGTACTTAGTGTAGATAGATAATCAGGTATTGTCCTAGACATAATCTAATACTTAGTTCGCATACATCCTATTTTGTAGGTCAATTTATAAATAAATAAATAAATATTTTCGGACATTTTAACACACAACGCCATCTAATCCCAAACTAAGCAGAGCTTGTACTATGGGTACTAGACAACTGATATAAATACATATATACTATATATATAGTATACACACANATTATCCATACATCCTTATCCTTTAACAGCTGGTTTCCTAAGCGATAGCTATAATTGAATTAAAAAAAAAAACATGCTTTTATAAATAAACCAATCCAAAAAGGAGATTTTTTTTAATAATTTAAATTGAGAGTTGAGTGATAAATAAAAGAAATCATTATAATGAAAAAAAGGTTGGGTGCTATCTAAAAAATCGATGGTGTCGTTTTTATTTCATTTTTTAATCGCATATTGTATTCTCATCGGACGTCCTACGCAGGCCAGGT
Organism: Hyphantria cunea; assembly: GCA_003709505.1. Classification (NCBI taxonomy): domain Eukaryota; kingdom Metazoa; phylum Arthropoda; class Insecta; order Lepidoptera; family Erebidae; genus Hyphantria; species Hyphantria cunea. Next base: position 302,225 of record PKRV01000612.1, read on the forward strand.
GGAGTGATGATTTGTGCCAGACGGCTGGTAGGAGCTGGATGCGAAAAGCCGAGGATCGAACAGTGGCGAACAGTAGTGGACCGCGATAGGCTTATAATGAATTGTCATCGGTCCTCAATAAGTCTATTAAGTTTAAATGAAATCTGACCGTTTGAAGTGGGTCAAAACCAACCCTAAAGGAGTCGGTTACAAACAAACAAATATACAGGCGAAGCTAATAAAAAGCGTATAGTAAAAAAAGATTTCGAAATTCACATTACATTCTTCGTTCTTTATGACGATTCCCTTTGTTGACCATTTAATTTAAAAATCCAAGAGCAATGCACGACAGATTAAAAAGGTCACGTAAAAACGTTCGCTCACTGCCAGGAGTCATTTCATTCGAGAGATATTTTAACAATGGAGACTGAACTACTAAAGGACTACTCATTTCGTGCATTAGTTATTCGAATAATAAACATACATAAGTGCTTGGCAGTTAACCAAAAGAATATGGTTGACTGTTTTACTGCGTGGAACAGATTTTGGTATACTATATATAGATATGCATATGAACACAATCGTAGACAATATTTACGAGATGTATGTTATGTGTGGAGGAACGGGCGTGATGATGGTTTCCCTCCAATACAAAGGGAGGTTCCTCTCACCGGGCAAGGTCATCAAGTTTTTGTGTTGCGGTTCAGAAGTCGTTCATAGGAAGTTGTATGTGCTGATCGGGGTGAGAACTAATCAAATCGCGATGCAGGATTAGTAGTTCGGTGAGGCTATGTTAGATGGTACTGAAATACGTTTCTTTTCGCATATGGTACAATTGCAATTCGAGCACTATTGTTTAAAATGACAAACGATGGTCGTATGCTGATTAATCGTTGTTATTGAAGACAAGGCTGAGTTTAGTCTATTGATGTTTATATTCATTACGCTTTTTTTCCCTACGGAGTTGCGGATTCTTTAACGGGTTCATTGAATTTCTGACTGCACTGCATTCTAGGGCTCATGGATTTTAAATGAAATACACTTGTGTTTGAAGCAAAGATTTGCATGGTCGATAAATAAATATTTTCTTCGAAAGAAGATAACGGTTAGACAAACGTATTTCTTACTTAAGGGGTGAGGTAGTTCGTCCTAAAGAGAGATAGATTGGCAAGGCAAACAAGTCACTGTTTTACGGGGCTTATGAATAAAATGTCCTCACCTGCCAGACATAGGCATCAACTTAAAAGGAGGTTAAATGTGCATTTCAAGTGTTTATGCCTGGTCTCTATTCCTTGTTCAGGTTTTAACTCCTGCCGCGTTTTACTGTATGAGAAAAGCTTGAAAAGAACCGACTGTATTTTCATACCGATGCAATTATACATTTTTTTTATAAATAAGCTGCCAAAATGACTCTGCCCTGCCTGATGGAAAGCGTGAGCAGAATCCAAGAGTGGTGGTCACCATCCTCAATGCGAAAAAGAAAAATGCAGCATGGTGACCCACACTATGGCGGCCTAGTGAGATAGTTTTTCACGCCCCGCTTAAAGAAAAAAAACATGGGAATTATACATGATGTAGTTCGCCACAAATGGACCGATTTGAACAGAGTTCACACAAATTATTTGCGCAAGACGGCTGGCAGGAGCTGGATGTGAGAGGCCATAGTGGTCCACCGATTGAGTGGTCTTCTCGATGGAAATAAATTTATCAACGTGGCTCTGTATCTACTATATATCTCACCGCTTTATTGTATTTACACCATAACGCGTTGCATACACAATAAAGGCAACAGGCTCAGTTTTATGGCACACGATCGTACCAATCATAAATCAATATCCGATAACATTGCTCTAACCTCGGAACGCAATATACACATACATAGTAAGCACATAGATTAGCTACATTTAGAATACGTAAATTAATTTTTATTATCAAAAGTCTTCACCATGTGGCTGAGTTCTATTTATTGTGCCCCGTGCCAATCTTTGTTAACATATGGTATAACGATATAGGATGGAGCACATAAAACTGTCTGGCTCAATCTTGAGAGGTCCCAAAGAGCAATATTAAAAGTAAGTGAATTTCTACCAGTTTACTACCCAACTAAGGATCTCTACGAATGTTGCTATCCGATTGCCGGTTTTTATTTTGAATGTCTTGCTTCGAAACCACTTATATCTTCAGTATGAACGAACCTAGTATTGCTACGACGAAAAAACGAGTGTGCCGAAGTGGACGATTTAGAATTAATTTATCACAAAACCTCTATGAATTTCTTGAACAAAATTAACCGAATTTTAGCCACGAATTATGAAAAAACTGAACCGCTGTTGGTTATAACCACCGTAAGTAGATATCTAATGAACATAACAACATACCCTTACATCCATCTAAACAGAGACATACATTCTCTCACACACATACAACAAACAGAGTCATACAAACATTTTCATACAAGCACACATATACAAACACATATTCTGCACTCTTCTCTTTTGTGTTTTACTGGCAGTATATCTGCTTCTATGTAAAATTCTATATATTCGGGATGGCGCCTGGAGATCTGTTACATAAGGATGTCCCATAGGCTTCAGTCTCTTACAAAGAGACATGGTTTATAATGTATTGTTTATATTATAAGTAAGTAAAGTGTTTCTAAGTGCACACGTTGATGGAAAGTAATGTAAAGATGGGATATTCCTTAACGAATCTGCCAACAATAGTTTTGCATCAATGATTTGAGTGGCCTGTAGATCACTAGAACAGCTTGCTCACAGCCTAGAGGTGTCAGATTCCCGTGCAGGACCAATCAGTGTGTGAGCACGATAACTGTAAACTATTACACGTGTGGAACCTTTTCAATAATTAATTTTCTTTCTACCATTTTTTATTTTTGCACGTGTATCTCCGAAGGTGTAAAGTAAACACCTACAATGATATGTTGACATCGTTAGCAAATAATAAACAATAGTTTTAATAAAAAAGCCGACTTCAAGAACTGGACTTAATTGAAATGGGACCACACGGACAGCACCAGCTTTTGAATAAAAAAAGAGAAGTCTTCAGAGACTTCTTTTTGTAAGTCGGTTAAAAATACTCTCCTTTGTTCCTCTAACATGTGTGTGTGTGTGTGTGTGTGAACTTTTCGCTAGCTCTTATTTCCATATTAATCTCTTATACCTATTCTTTGTAACACAAATATGGCACAAGACAGCGTACATATGTATCATATTTGAATATCTAAAACAGTTACTTCTTGTATCATCAACTAACCTACAACATCAACAATAATCAACACAAAAAAAAACAACAAAAAACAAACACACTTGTACTTATTTCACTATATTAATTACATTTACACCTGACCGGTTTTAGCTTTCATCAAATTCATCGATACTTACTTTCACATACATTTTTTGAATAGTCATTAACTTAAAATAACCCTGTCCTGAGAGGAGACCCGAGCCCAGCAGTGGGACATTATGGGTTGTTGATGTAACTTAAAATTTCAAATAATTTAATAACATTTATTGGCATTATCTACACATACAGAAAAAATAAATTTTAAATATTAAATGCTGTAAAGGTACAAATTGTGCCTATAGTGTGGATCACCACGATGTATTGTCTGCATCCGCAATGATTATGGTGACCCCCACTTTATAATTCTATCCATGCTTTCAATCAGGCAAAGTAAGTCTACACAAAGTTATAGTGGTTCAGTATATAGTTTCCTGTCATAGTACTAAAGTACAGAGGGGTCAAATTGTACTAATCAATGAAATAACATACAAAGGAACATTAGGGTACCTGAAACCTATTATTAGTATTGAATAGGGGGCAAACGAGCAGACGTATCGCCTGATGGTAAGTGATTATCGCCGCCCATGGACACCTGCAACACAAGAGGTGTCAGAAGTGGTTTGACTGCCTTTGGGGGATAAGGAGAGGAAAGGGGGCAGGGATTAGGGTATGGGCCTCCGGTATCTTCACTCATTCAGTGAAGCACAGCGCAAGCGCTGTTTCACAACGATTTTCTGTGAGGCCGTGCGGTCGAGCCGGCCCATTCATGCCGAAGCGTGGCTCTCTCTAGGTAGACGGCATACGGCATTAACGCATTAATTAAAAAAAATAATGATTTGTAAATATCTTTATAATAGGTTGAAAAACAGCGTAAAGGTTTCCCGCAAAATACAAAAAAGAACTATAACTTAGTCAATGGAATGAAATCGACGCATAGACAATCATTTTGACATTCAAACAGGACGACGTCTGTCTGTTTAAACAAACAAACAAACAACAACCCATAATGTCCCACTGCTGGGCTCGGGTCTCCTCTCAGGAGAGGGTTAAGGCCATTCGTCCCCACGCTGGCCAAGTGCGGGTTGGGGACTGGCAAGAATACGTTGTGGCTACGTAAATCTTGCCGTTGGATGTTTTTAAGCCGCCCGAAGGCCTCCAACTAAGCTTCACGACTGTTATCGTATGATAACAACCGGGACCGACTGCTTAACGTGACCTCCGAATCACGGAGACGCTCATGGTAACATGCCACCAGCGGTCACCCATCCAGGTACTGACCGCGCCATCGTTGCTTACCCTCGATGATTGTTTCTAATCACCGAGTGCAACTGGGCTATGAGCGCCACTCTGTCTGTTTAGTTTAGCTTGCTTTAGTTTCTGTCTGTTTAGCTTGCTATAAATAAATCTAAATTAGATCACCAAATAAAATAGAAAGGAATTTTTTTGTGACGATCGCTACTTACATTGAAACTGATCCGGCGATACTAAATACCTATCATTTGTTTGTAAGTACATATGACAGTCTTAAATAGTACAATGGTGCTATTGTCATTAAGATATTGACGTCTTTATAGTCTAAATTAGGTTTTAAATACGTATGAACAAACAATGTGACAAATCATGAAGCAGCATATATCGTCTTCATCACCTTCAGCTGTCTACTGTTTAACGTCTTCTTAGAAAGGTTTGGTTTACTATATCACATTGGCCAGATGCGTTGGTATTGGATTTATTTCAAGATTTCTTTCTCCTTGATGTGTCATTGTCCTGTATTGTTTTCGCTCTTATACGTCGCCAGGAATATATTTCTGATCATGGATTTTTAGGTTGGAAGAGTTTTGAAAGAAGAGCTGATAACTAGATTTGGAAACTAAATTATTTAATTTTTATGTAGCAATAACTTTTGTCCGCGGCTTCACGCACGTATATGTCGGTTATCGAACAAAAAGTAGCCTCTGTCCTTTTCTAATATTCAACTTATCTCTCTCTATACCGAAATTCATCCCAATTGGTTCAGTGATTTAGCCGTAAAATCGTAGCAGACATTAGGGTTTTGTTCTTTCTTTAATAAAGATCGAAACATGACATGAATTCATATTTCTCTTACTATAATTAGGTATAACTTAATTCTTATCTATATTACATCAAATTCAGTTGTAAAAATAGCGTACAAACAAAGTATAAACTTATATCTTTATTACCTCTCAGCTATCTCCTAGTAATTCCGCAACTCTTGTCGCACACGTGTAGTGGATAAAGCGAACGATCTTATTGTCACTATCAGTTAACGTGTGTTTTACTATCCACAAACTCGAATTATAACCTACTTTGCCGATAAATCATTTCAAACCGTCAAAACAACAAACATTTCCTACTTAAGAGCATGCCGCACTTAGGTCGTCTTAAATATTAAGCAAATTGGGTCAATACTGGTCGAAGATCTATCCAATATTTGACTTTGCCATCACTGCAGTAGATAATATACTAGACGAAACAGTAAAAATCATATTTTGAATAAACGATCTTTGGAATTAACTACAATTCAAAACAAATGCATTTGATACTGCAACAGATAATTCTGTGTTATTAAAAGACAGATAACAAGGACGTTACCATGAAAACGGAAACGGTTACGCGACCTAACTGCATTTAATTCAAATTCTACGTCACAGTTCAAATTTGTTGATAACAAAGTAAAATGTCCCCTACTTTAATAGTGTTACGATTGCGTACTAATATGTATGAGTTATAAGATAAGATAGATAAAATTGTTCTTGACTCGGTGCATTTGTCCATCATTCATCTTGATTTACTACAATGTATAACATGTTCCAATAAATTATTGGTTTAAATAAACACAGTCAATATTCACTCGTGTTTACGATCTTAGAGTATTCCAGTCCATCGCTGGCTTGTGTTCCTGTATGGTGTTAATTTTTTTTAAATAAAAAATATCCGGATCGCCGAGTATAAATACGGCCTCGGTAATTTTTTTTCGTATTTGTTTTTAAAACGATTCCCCTCTCCTTTGAAACCCTTTGCATATTAAATTTCATGAAAATCGCTGGCGCCGTTTTCGAGATTTAGATAATATTAGGTATTTTCTTCTAATTTAATTATAAGTAAATGTTCGATGCAACTTGATTTTAAAATTTCCTTCCTTTTTCTCCTTTTTAAGTATCAGTAGTGCATTATTTGTTATTATGTGTGATACGAAAACTGTGTATTGTTATTGTAAACTTGTACTTGTGAACAATAAATACATCATTATTATTACTATAAAAAGAGGAAATAAAAACGTTGGCTTACCTTACATATCAAGAACAAAGTTTGACTACACGGTTGGCCTAGTGGTTAGAGTGGTCGCCACACCGCTTCCTACTGTGCCAAGTGTTGTGGGTTCAAAACCTACATGGGACAACACTTTGTGTGATCCATAAATTGTTGTTCTAAGTCTGGGTGTACTTTGTGTCCGTTTCATGTATGTTTGTAAAGATCCCCGCGACACAGGAATGTATATTCCTAATGCGGGAGTTGTCTTTTTACAAAAAAAAAAAAGTCGCCGCAACATAAATTAATTAAAGATCGGCCAAGTGCGAAAGGTTCCATACCGTATTTCAAGCGTCTGCCTGTTGCCGTTATTAATATCGAGCAAAATAGGGCAAAACAATCACGTTTGTTGTCTGGGTTAAATATTTATTTTATTCCGTTTGTTTTAGTAGGCATTTGTTGTTATAGCGGCAACAGATTACATCATCTCTGAAAATTTCAACTAACTATCACGGTTTATGAGATAATGCCTTGTGACAGACGGACAGACAGACGGATAGCGAATCTTGGTAATAGGGTCCCATTTTACCCTTTAGCTACGGAGCCCTAAAAAAGAAGAAGAAAAATGTAAGTTTAGCTACTTATGAAGATGGCCGCCGCTACATAAATTTAAAAAAAACTATCTATTACAACTGAAAATTTAACTTTTTGATTGAACTGTCAGTCTAGTGGTTAGTAATCCTGTCTTTTGACATCTGGCTATAAAAAATACACATAAAATTTTATTAAATATGAGTTGATGATTCAACAGAAAGATGACATCTCAAACTCCATTCCAATGTCTTAATAAACATCAAAATATAGATCTTTAAAAATCTATTTTATAAAAAAGAGAAGTTCAATTGATTTGACAGTCGGCCATTTACGACCGTGAGTCTTCCCCTACAGTCTCTTAATACTTTATCAACATGACAAAACGACAATTGTCATAGCTAATCTTTAAATATAACTCCTGTCTCCTGTGTGAATACAAAAACATTCTCAAAGTGCAAAATAGATGTGTGATAGTATTCGCGGTGTTTTTCTATTGAAATAGGTTATTTTCGTAATCTTAGATCATGGCAAAATATGCAGACGGTTGAATGTTTTCTAACGCAAGAACAACGCGTAGGGTTGGCATTTGTCAGGATTGCGGCTGAAGGCGAAGTCCTGGTCGGCCAAATCGGACGAGATCTGTCCCCGCCAGCAATCATTGCTGCCATGCTGGCGGGTGAGGAGGGCTGGGGCGCAGTGGTCTCTTTCTGTAAGGCTGTAATGGTCCAGAAAGAAACCGCTGAACCGGTGGTCCTCTTCAGAGTAGGACGCCTGAGATCCCGACAAACCGGGGTTTTATCATGGAAGGGATTTTCCACTTCGCCAAAAAAAGGTTGCTACTTGTAAAATACAAAAATAACTCCTAAAAATCTTGGAATTTAATCATTGTGTGTATTTTCTAAATGCTTTGTTGCCAGTCCATATTTATTTGTGTCAGTTTAGAAATATATAGTTTTATGTACAAGTTTAGTAAGGTTTAGTTGATTTTAGATTTTCTCATGGCTTATGCTTTGCTCTACCAACATAATATTGCAATTTACCCCGCGTATAAAAAGGTGTAAATAAATTATAAAAATAATATTGTCGCTAATTATGACTCTTTAAGAAGTGTAGAATAGCAGCAGAGTATTTAAACACATGTGACATAAATTTTTGATTTTTTTTAAAAAAGACAGCTCCCGCATTAGGATTATACATTCTTGTGTCGCGGGGGACTTTACAAACATACATGAAACAGACACAAAGTACACCCAGACTCGGAACAACAATTTATGGATCACACAAAGTGTTGTCCCATGTAGGATTTGAACCCACAACACTTGGCGCAGTAGGAAGCGGTGTGGCGACTTTTACATAAAACTATATTGAAATAGCTATCAAGTCTAGCAACCCTACATTGCACTAATGTCTTATATTTCAGTCGGACATTTGACTGCGTAAACAAGCTATTTTAAAAAGTGAAATGTGTATTAATCGATTCATCTCACCAAATTATAGCGGTCAAGCCAATGGTTTTTCTCGGAATTAATCATTAATGATGATCAGGATGGTTTGGAAGCGCATATGACTGTAGCATCCATAACTGTCCATGAAAAACATGATATATGGTTACACGGTTGGCAGTTACCTCGCTGCTTTCTAGTGTGCTAAGTTTTTGGGTTTGTTGGATGGTCCCCATATGGGACTACACCTTGTGTGTTCTGCAAATTGTTGGTCTGACTTTAAATGTTCTTTGTGTCCGTCTCTTGTATGTTTTTAAAGTTTTTTTTTTTCATGGAGTCGAGTGCAAACGGACAGACTTATCGCCTGACGGTAAGCGACGTCTGTAACACCAGAAGGATCACAAGTGCGTTGCCGGCCTTTGGGGGATGGGGAAGAGGATGGGGATGGGGTGAGCGGTTGGGATATGGGCCTCTGGTATCCTCACACACCGGTTTTCTGGGACCCGTGGTATCACTCCGGTCGAGCCGGCCCATTCATGGCGTGGCTCTTCCACGGTAAGTAAGTTTCCATGACACAGGATATATTCCGAGCACAGGACTCGTTTTAAAAAGGAAAAAGAATGCGTGAGCAACGTTGAGTCATGCGTAACTAAGGTGCTGTCCTTTGATGTGGGAATCCGTTCTTTTCTTAAGGTCGTTTCAGTCCGGAATTAAAAACGAATTATGAGAAAAAACATGAAATGTATTTATGTCACATAAAAGTTTACACAGGTACGTTAATCGAATTATGTTAACAAGATCGATGGCTCTTAAGTGAAGACAAAGAAGATTGGATATGTCGACGTAACTCGTCGTATAATATCGTTGACAGTATATGAGATGCTGTCTATGAATATATGCAACTAAAGAGAAACAAGTGTAGCATCAATTGTGTCCTATTCTTCAGAATGAGGACGGAGATGAGAGTTGGTGGGACACTAATACTAAAACAATGAAAGCTGATGAAGATTGTTCTACACCGGCATTGAATAAGGTCGTGGTATCTCTTTAATAGAGCTGGTCTATACAATATACCTAACGAAGTATGCGTCCTATTATTATATATGTTTCCCTTAGAAAATGGCTTCTATGCTTGCTTATAAACATTTATTCGCAAATAGGTATTAAATACAATTTTATATAGTACACGCTCAGCGTCATTTGCGTAACAAAAACTGCAAAACGAATTACTTTACGAGATTTAAAGTATATTTACATAGATAACAGAATATTTGAGATATTATTTGGGGATGAACAAAAAGATAATGAATAAAAACATTCTATAATTAAACTCACTTGTCCCTCTTCACTCCTATACCGTGTTTTGCCCCCTGTGTCATTATTAAAATTACTGGCTATTTGAAAATTATTTTCTTATTTTTTTCAAATTTATAGGTTTTTCTTAAATACCCATAATTTTCAAACTGCAAGGGATTGATTTTTTTCGTGATGATTACAATCAAACTTGTCACCCCGTTTCGGCTTGACGTTGAGTTCTGGGTTCTGTATATAATTAATATAATTGTCGCCTTTGGTGTTACGGGTGTCCATGGGCGGCAGCAATCGCTTAACATCAGGCGATAAGTCTGCTAGTTTGCCACCTGCTCCATAAAAAAATACATTCTGAGGTTTAAGTTCTAGAATGTGTTTTAATCGCGAGTATAAATTGAATAAAAGACACACACATATACACAATCGCTTAGTTCTCAAATCGCAAGAATCATAAGAGATTCTATTTTAAATAATTTAACTGCACAAAATAAAAGAAACAATGTAAAAAACATCAACCACTTTAATAAAATACCTACGTAATGTTCTATAATACTTAATAGTTTATTTATGATTTACACTCCCGAATAGTATAAAAAAATCTAATAATTATCTACACACAATTGGACGTGTTGATGATTGTAGTGTCAGCCAATTAACCCCTTTATTAGATGACAGGATGACAGTTCGAATGTGATATAATTCGCTCGAGATTTGACGTGTCGGCAATGACACGAGAGAATGACGTAACGACAGTTGTAATCAAATAATCAGGTCACCATGATACAATTAATCAGGAACTTTCTTAGTAGTTCAATGGAATTAAAACAAGATGGCTTTGTTACTAGTAATACTGTGCAATGAATTCTCAAAAAATCCGAGTGGCATTTCCATCTGCAATATTTTAGATGCAGTACCATTGTGCAATATTTACGCTGTACGGTAGCTGCTTGCATGTACTTTCATAGTACGTCGGCTCCACAGAAGAGGGCTGTTCCAAAAATAGTTAGTGAAATGAAAAGTACTTAGAATATATAAAGAGATTATTTACAGCTTTTCAAAATATCTCTCTCCAATCCCAACGCACTTACGCATTCGGATGAACTAGCTTTCAAAACATTTAAAAAAACAGTCTTGCGGGAGGTCGAAAATTAACCACCGAAATTCTTCGACGGTCTAGTCTGCAATGCTAATATTTTGCCCCACGAAGCATTTTTTTATCGTGAGAAATAAAAACAAATCGCATAGAGCTTAATCTGGGTTTCAGGATGGAGGATGGGGTAACATTTGTACCCCCGAAGTTTCTAAATAGTCCATAGTTCTAGCAGCATTGTGAGCGGGCGCGTTATCTTACTGAAAAAGAACGCCACGGACGCCGCTCCTTGGGCGCTCGCAATCCAACTTTCCGAAAGCTTGAGGCAGACAAACTTCGTTATACCATTCACTAGTAACTCTTCTTCGGTTTTATAGCGGAATTAATGTTACTGGTACGCAGTGTCGAAAACGGCTATAATTTTTTTTTATTAACACTCCGACCGCAAATTTTTGTGTGCAAATCGTCCTCTTCAAACACCCATTGCGTGAATTGCTGCGTCGTGAGAGGAACTTAGCTATATATTCATGATTCGTCAATTGTAAGAATGTAATATACGTTTTGCGAAGTTCCCCCTTCGAATTTTTCTAACATAAATTTGCATCATACAAACTTCACACGGAATCTTTGAAATTCCCGGATCTCTTGTACAATTATATGCATGTATAACACATATAAACCTTTCTCTTTATTCACTCTATCTATTGCTGATAACAGCATTAAAATCCGTTGAGTATTTTAAAAATCTAAGAGAACTGACTGACTTTATTTTATACTATGTAAAAAAGATACAGGATCTAATCTAGATTTCACTCAGATCATATATTGTAAAGATGTGCTATTACCGACTTGCTTGTGTAGATGGGCGGGCGCAGACGCGCGAGGAATGCTCATTCACCGCGCGTTTGTTTGGATGGACATCGTTTTTAGGACTACAGTTTTAATAGCACAGACATAAAAATAAACGATAATCTTGACCTGGTTTGAAAGCACTCGGTTTGTATACATTGTATGTATCTAGAACATTAAGGTTATCAGCAAAGTGTTTTGGTTGCTATTAAAAATAAAGTAATGTTGCTATATCTTGACTTACCTCTCTCTGTATTTATGGCTTGAAAATCCGGATATACCTTTCTATTTTTTTTATCTTACAATGTCTTACATACTAATAGCAACCAAAAACCACCAACGTTTATCTATGTGCTTAGGAGTAAACCTATATGGGTATGCTGTTTAAGACATCGTAATTTTTAATACTAATATATTTGGAATATCATAATCTGAAATCTTAATTTCTTTTTAATATCTATTATTTTGGTATTTATATTATTATGTTGAACAAAAATTATGACTCTCAGATCGATTCATCGTTTTTACAGTTTTTCATTTTTTCTTCTTGTCACCGTGGAGAAATTAGTACTTAGTAATTATTAAATTAATCAGACTATAATGGACGATTAGGATTTAAATATTGCTACCACAACACACTGTCCATCATGTTTTTTTTAAAATAAAGAATATTCTAATTATAAAATTCATCGATTCGTGTCAATGACTTTTACATAGACATTATATTTAATTTAACATACCACGATGTGCGTGAGCTATGTTAACATTATTCATTCTATTACGAGTTCCTGTCCAATTCTAGTTCTATGTGGTTTATATAAATTCTGGTTAAATGAAAGCGGTCTTCATTTTACGAAATTAAGAAATTACCGTATACATTGTAATTCAGAGGCGTTTATATCATAGACAATCTTTTAAATCATTGTTATATAAGATACTGGCCGTTATACTAATCATGAAAACTGTTCTTTTTGACCACGAACGGTTTAAATTAAACTATTGGTTATCTCAAAATAGTTCTAACATTGGAAGTTATTGATATTTATAAGAAAATATTGGGAATCAAATACCTATTAATGGACCTATTACTCGATCTATCAGTATTTGATTACCATTAATTTTATTAGTCATCACTATAAATTTAAAAATACACGTTATCTTAATCATTATTTTTATTCTAGTTTAGCTGAAATTCTGTGATTGAGCTATTACAAAAATCAATTCCAACGTCTGTCTCGCGCTGAGATAGCGTTTATAATCTTATCTCAGTAGGAAGAGATAGATTGAGTTGAGATTACTTAGAAAACTAAATTAAGTTTAAAAATATTACTATTGTGTACACCACTTTCCATCAAGCAGACCACCACCAAAGAGACACTACTCTGCTTGATGGAAAGCAGCAACAGAAGCGACAAATAGTGGTCACCAACTCATTGCGAATGCAGCATCGTGACCCACACTATGGCGGTTTATTAACATGCTCCTTCCTGCATCACAGAGCTTCTGGTCTCGCACTGATCAATGAAACACGACAGCTGTATGAATGAATGCTGTCATTAAAGGTTGGTCTTTCTTTATCTTCGCAAGCGCCATGATAACGGATTAACTAATCCGTAAGTTATCAAGGGCATTTTTGTTCTATATTATCTAATGCTCTGAACATCTACGTTCAGAATATCTTAGAGTACAATCATTTAAAGGCAAAAACAAATTCAATTTACGGCTACTTAGAGCTAAAGACGACCCCACCCTGGTCGAGTTAGTGCTTACTTAATCACAAGTCTCCCTTGCCTTTTATTGCCTTCCTGCTTAAAGGTAGATAACCTTTATGTTACAATACACACTTAATTTTCCCACCTTTAATTCGCAAAGTGGCTATACGACACCAATAAACCAATGAGTGGGCCCAAAGGATAGTTAGCTATTTGTGGGTGTTTAATACCCCTTCGGGAATGAGTTTACAGTTGTACAATGACGTAGCAGGTATTTAAATTGTAATCGTATTTGTAACTACTACATCGCAATCCCCAGGGCGCCTTAAGACCCAGCGTCGATGTTGTTTTTGGTAGAAACACACCACACGATCTTTTTTCTATGTCGGCTAGGGCCAGAGGCCCAGATACCGGAGAACCGATCAAAAAAATAAATTGAGAGGGTATAAAGGTTAGGTCTCATTAAAATTTGAAAAAAAAAAACTAAGTTAATGTTGAAATATGAAAACAAAATACGGCGTGATGTTATGAACTGATAATAATTAATAAATATAATCATTAGGTATAATTAAATCGGGTGTGAACTTAATCACATAATACAGGTATGACGTCTGTTTATATGTACAATATGGGTCAGATACGAATGATCAAATATTATTAATATTACGTTCATCATCACCTTTGCTATGCAACTACTGAACATGGCTTCTACTTAAAAAGGAGGTTTTAACTAGCTACATTTATTTTATTGTAACTGTGGAGGAACGGGCCACATGTTCCTCCAACACAAAGGGAGGATCCTCCGACCAGGCGAGGTGATCATGCCTGGCGGGCCACTGCCCTACGGTTGATGTTGGGAAGTTGTATATATGTTAATCGGCGCGAGAACTTCTATTGCGCGATGTAGGATTGGTAGTTTCTTAGTTTTCTTCGTTGCTCCGTAGTTCGTCGTTTCTTCGGTAGATGGAGCTGTTATATATCTCATGTTGTTGCGCTGTATGTGGAAGTCGCCACATAACCTCAACCAAACCCTAACTTTCCATCTTATTCTGGGAGAGAGGCGCACAGCTTTTAACAGTCGATTGTTGGACATAGGCAGAGATTTAAGTCTAAGGAGATATAAAGGAGTTCAAGTTATATTGGTCAGTAAAATAAACCATTATATAAATAAATATTTTCGGACATTTTAACACACACAACGCCATCTAGTCCCAAAATTAGCAGAGCTTATATTTTGGGTACTAGGCAACTGATATTATTACATATATATACTTTTTTGTTTGTTTGTGAATACATACCGAGATGACCGAAATATATATAAAAAAATTGTCTACTAACTAATAGACTCGTTGAGATAGCGAGATAGATAGAAAGTCCCGGGTTCGATTCTCAGATCAGGGCAAAAAGTGTTATTGTGATTTCCTGATTAAAGAAATACAAGAAATGTTTTGTAGGAACAGTTTTCTTAATCCACGTGCCTCAGTGCTTAAAAGCCGTTGGTCTTACGCCTGAACTCTCGGTCGAGGAGGATAGCAGTCCCGTCGGATTACAAGAGTGAGGGAACAGAGAGTGCTCCTGGTTTTGTGCACACACCTGTGCACTATAACATTATCTCCTGCGTAGTTGGCTATTCTCCATTGAGACTGGCATAATATTAAAAAGTGTACGACTGGATTCATAATTAATTATTAATCCCACAACTTCGAAGAACAATAGCCATTCATTTAATAATATAAAAACATATTTCGCAGTACCATGACAACCGTCACGGTTTCGTTGTCTTTGAGAGCAAAGCTACAGATTCTACAATGTAGTTCTGGTTATTCAGACCGTGATGAAACTGGAGTATGGTCTGATTATGGTTTGTTTAAGGTGGGCGGATGTGGGTTTCGGTATAATATACTCTTCTTTACAAGAACTGAATACTTGTTAACATACTGTGAACACCGGTTCTTTAATAAAGATAAAACTTCTGCATATACGGCGCAGGTTCGACCTCATATAGAATACTGTTCTCATCTTTGGGCAGAGGCACCCTAGTACCAGTTCCTCCCTCTGGACCGCATCTAACGGAGAGCGACACGAATCGTCGACAGCTAACTACTACTACTGCCGGTTACTTCGTGGCGCTGCGTAGAGATGTGGTCTCGCTATGCATCTTCTACCGCATTTACTATGGGGAGTGCTCCGAGGAATTGTTCGGACTGATCCCTGCCGCCTCTTTCCGCCATCGTCCTACGCGACAGCAGTTTCAGAAACTTTCTGACTCGCATAACAAAAATGTGAAATGATTTGTCTGGTATTCCCGGACCAATACGACCTTCCAACCTTTAAGAAAAGAGCGTACTCTAAGAACTACGCTCTTTTCTTGAAAGTTTCAAGTTTAAAGGTCGCCAACGCACTTGTGACACCTCTGGGTGTCCATGGGAGACGATAATCTCTTACCATCAGGCGATACGTCTGCTTGTTTGCCCCTATTCCGTAAAAAAAAAAGATAGGACTAGTGATAATCAAAATACGTGTTAAAATTTAACAAACTCTGGATTCTTGAATTTTGAACCACATAAAAACAGTAATTAAAAACTAAAAGTGCGTATAAGGTATAGTCTATGCGTAAGAAGTATAGTGACCCCTGTATTGTACCGGTCGAGCCGGCGCGAAGCAAAGCTTTCCTACGGTATTTTAAATTACGCACCGTGTGCCCCGCGGATTATTATATAATAAGACATTAAAATGCCTTTTATGTACAGGAAATACATTCCAATCTCTTTCATCTCAAGGAAAAGAAACGGGATAAAAAATGCCTATACGAGTTTACGACCCAACGATGATATAAGATATTTTTTCTTGTATTTTTCTACATCCTTGAACTCTACACACTTCTAGCAATGCACAAAGCATATGCAAAAATGCACAAATTTGTTTTGCTTTTTAAAAAGATAATTTCCGCTCTAGGAATATATAATACATCCTGAGTCGCAGGGGACTTTACAAACATATTTTAAACATAGAAACAATTAAAGAAGATCCAGATTCAGAACAACAATTTGTGAATCACACAAAGTGATGTCCCATGTAGAATTTGAACCCACAACACTCGGCGCAGTAGAGCGGTGTGGTGACCGCTTAAACCACTAGGCCAATAGTTTGAAGCAATGCGAAACAAACAATTGTTGATTTTTACGTAAATTGGCAATAATTGCAAGTCAGCATTTTCCTACAACAAATATTGTTGTGACAGGGTAAATAGGGATGTAATAGTACAAAGTAGATAATATCTAATAGTGACTGGACCTCGTAAAGTCCGTGATTATTCGTTTATCCTTTTAGTATTCCATTAACTAGACATACCAGGCTTCACCTCAGTAAGGTGGTTTATTCCGACTATCCCACGTTAACCAGACGGGTTTGTTTACTCTTTGCCGTGCTATTGTCCTGCATATTTGAACAGACTAGTGACACTCACGGAGGACGAAAAGGGGCGGTGAAACTCCGTGCTCCTAATCCGTCACTACACAGACATCAAAATATAATAGCAGTTTTACTTACACTGGTCAATAAAATCTACACTAATATTAAAAATTCGAAAGTCTGTCTGTTACACTTTCACGGCTAAACCGCTGTACCGACTCCAATTAAATTTCTCATGGAGATGCTCTGATTTCATCAGGATCATTCAAATTCAAAAAACAATATGCTAATCTTTACTGCAATAATCAACTATACGTGGACGGTGCCGCCTTAAATCTGGTAATAGATAAATGAATCATGTTGGAGATTGGTGTGCAAGGTAATCTCTAGCAAAGGTTAATAGGTACTTGACGCTGTGATTGGACCTCGTAATGTCCGTAATCAATAGCCTATTTAACGACTTGTAATTAGGTCAACTGAACTAGGGCTCCAGGGTATAGTTTCCGCGTCGGAGATTTGTATATTATACCCGATTGTCTCAGGTATCAAGCACTTCAATACTGAGGTTCTTGGAATTCAACATTCGAATTTGAAACGATTTGGAAATATCTTTTTTTTTCAGTAGGGTTTGATTCCCGTTTGGATCCAATCAAACTTAAAAAAACTTATTTTTGAAATCTAGGTAATATTAATGAAAAAGTATCACCGAAATGTATGCACGATTGTACGAGCATAACTGCCGATAGATTGCACCAAATTGGATAATTCTTTTTCGTATATGTTTGTTATTGTCAGGATAAGTTTTGAAGAAAAACTTAAAAGTTATATTATCATAGTCTGCGAGTGTACACTACCCGTGGAAAGCTGAAGCAGGCATTAATACTAAGACAAGTTTTTCGAAAATTCAGAAGATATTCGTTACAAAACAAAATGGCGGAACGAAGTTCGATGGTTTATTCTGGGAGACAAACGAACCATCGACATTTAGCTTAGGTCAGTCAGAATTGAATTCTAATTACACCGTGTATTAATTAATAATGACTCGGTGGATTTTGTGGTGTTAAAAACCATGACACTGGAAGCCGATAAGTATTTCTGATAAGTTATCGCTAATGGAACAAGCGAAAGCATCATCACACACCATGGTTACGGTCGCGGACACATTGAAACTTATACTAAACTAGCTGAACCCCGCAGTGTTACCCGTGGTTATAGTCTTGCCGCGGGTAGTTTAAAATTTTGTCCTTGCACCTACCGCATCATATTTCTGCCACACCTGTAGGTTGACTGGTAGATAATGCCTATTGGCATTAAGTCCGCCTTTGTACCTCATGTGCATTAAGTTAATAAATAAATAAATAAAATAAAGTCGCTAGTCTACAGAAAGTAGCCAAGTTACTCCTTATATCACCAGCTAGCCATCAGTGAAAGTCCCGTCAAAATCAGTCCAGCCATTCTAGAGATTAGTCGGAACAAACAGACAGACAGGCAGACAAAAATTGTAAAAAATGATATTTTGGTATATGTACACACATATGCATATATAACCATTACATATTAAATGCATATATATGCATTTAATAAAAAGCGGTTATTTTAATTTTACAAACAGACACTCCAACTTTATTTATTTGTGCATAGATAATGTAATAAAACTGTAGTGCCTTTATTTGTTTCAACACCTTATTCTCAGGAACTGTACATTTTTCGAGGCAGGATATATGCTAAATAATGTCAAACTACGGCCAATGGACACCCAGCATCAATAAATGTTGCAAAAACAGAGATTTGTTCCAGAGATCTCCAAAAAGAGATATACAATAATACACAGTCATTGACTAACTGTATATCCTTTCCAAGGGGAGTCCGGCAGAGAACTGGTAAAGGCTGATGATGATGAATTGACTGACGGGGATTATTTCGGCCTACTCGTACAAAACACAAACACAGACGTAACAAGCAAAACGAAATAATATCAACTGAGTTAAGTTACAAATTATAAAGAAAAAATAACTATTGCTCCAATTATATTACATAAAGTAATATATTGCTATCTGACTGGATACGAGTAGCCGAGGATCGAACTTAGTGGCGTGCAATTGAAAGGCCTGTATCCAGTCGTGGACCGCGATAGGCTGATGATGATGAATATAATTTTATTAATATTAACAAATATCAATAAACCGGTGTGAAACAACGCTTGCACTGTATTTCACAGAGTGAGTGAGATCATTTTAAATATTATTGAAGTTTGGTAAATGAGACGAAGGGGCTATAAATATCTTTAGACTAAAGTAGATGAGCCCCGGCGGTGTATCCCACGTTATAACTTACCCACAGGTAACGCTGCGGTCGAATCAATTTCTTTTTTTATAATCTACACCATTCTCGAATGCTCAGGAATAAACACAAGAAAATACATTAAAATCGGTTCAGCCGTTTAGGGGTTTAGCCACATACACACGCACAGAAGATTAATATAAATATTCCGATCATCTAACACACAACGCCGTCTAGTCCCAAACTAAGCAGAGCTTGTATGATGGGAACTAGACAACTGATATGAAGACGTAAATACTTTTTTGTAAATACATATATACTATACATAGAAAATACCCAAACTCCGAAACAAATATTTGCAGATCATACAAACATTTGTTCCGACCCAGGATTCGAACCCGAGACCTCGTGGACAGCAGTCGCGTGCGCTACCACTGCGCCACCGAGGCTGTCAATATATATAAAGATATTGCAAAGATACTGACAGGTTTCTTAGTCCAAGTGGTTATTGATCCCAAGTGCTGGTCTAGAGATCGTGGGTTCGAGATCACCAGGGACCAATACGTGATAAGAGATATATAAATATGTTTATTAGCAGGTTTATTACCATAGTAGGATTTGCGTAGTTTGGGTATTTTTATTTTGGAACCATGTTTGTTTTATGGTTCACTGCATTTTTATATATTTACACATATAATGAAAATGTACTTAATATGCTGTATATATAAGTATATGTTTATATAACATATAAGATATGGCCATAACTTCACTGGGTCAGATTACGGATAAGAAAATAATAGGGGAATACCAGATATTTTTTATTTACACGAATGAAAGGGGTTTCCCCTAATAGATACATACATCATCACCATCATCAGTCCACCACCGGAACTTTATTCGATCCTAAAGTAATAAAACAAGAACATTGCTACAAAGATATTGCTTCAAGTATGTATTTTTAGTTCTATCTACTAAAATAACAAAAGTATCAATGTGACACATTGTTTATTTCGTATGTGACGATCTTATCACGTGCAGAACAGGGATTTCTGGGAAACACATTGACAGATTTTATAAATTAACATATTTTCTTTGCTTTCTTTGTAATTTAGTAATATAATACATATTAGATCTATAGACGACTACACTTAACAATTACCGACTTCAGTCCTTATTGAATTTATGCTGTAAGGCAAATGAGTAGCGAGGTCGGTCACAAGGTGGTAAGGATACTTGAAACTCAACAGTCGCAAGCGCCGGTGCAGGCCTTCGAATGAATTACACGGTAAAATGCACGAGAGAATTGCTTGATGTTGGTTTTCGGCCTATTTATTCTATCGATTGGCACCCCTTGGCGGTGACCTTCATACATCAGTGGAATTAGGTTGATTATATAGATTATTGGTATCCTATTTGCAAACGGTTTGTAACCAGTAGCTTGACCTGTTGTTTGCTAACTTAGACTACGATTTCTATAATGATAAAGGTCTCAGCTTCCTCTTGAATTGCATTGATTGCTTGTTGTAAACACGCCATCTTGCTGGTAATCAGGTCTGGTTGCATGGTTACTGTCATTGCATAAGAACTGGCTTTATCCAACTACCCGCGCGCAGTAAGTAAAATAACAAATAAGGTAATCTACCAACTGGTTGGACAGCTGCGATAAACTCGTTTGCCGCGTGCAATTATGGCGAGGTGAGATACGGAAATATTGTATTTGCGAAATTACCTGACTATGTATGAAATGTCATTAATTAGAAAATAACCTGTACGAGAGGTATATATGGTAAAAGTTAATAATACAACATTAAGATTTTTGTTCAATTTATAACTTTAGTAGGTTGAATTTTATGAGTTATGAATGTTTGAAATAGTCTCTGGTTTAGAATTGGATAGATATTTAGAGGTATAATATTTTTTTCTGATTATGTTATTATTGTAAAATGTATCTAAATGACATGAATTTAAGCTTATATTTGAATGTACGACATTTTGCCATACGGGAGCATAAAGCTTCAATTTCGACCGTTAAAGTTTTCACTAGTTTTGCGTTTTCAATAGATGGTGGTGTGATAGGAGGAGGAGGATACAAAAGTAATGAAAAATAACATATAATTGCCAATAGTTTGGAACGGCGACAGCTGTTAGGCTTTTGTTATCTCAATATAAGTTTGTTATAACTTTGCTTTTCATTGATTTAAAAAAAATCAATAAATCTTTTTATCAAATTTCATATTATATTATGTTTCTAAGTACTTTTATTGCTGTTACACTTCCAATAAACATACTAACATGCACAAATAACACATTTAAAATTTATATATCATTTACATGTATATTCCTTTCGGTTGGGTCACTCAAAGATGGATGACAAAAGACTATTTCTCGCTCTCTTCCACTTAATTTAGAAAAAAATCAAAATTCTAACGCCCCCGCCCCGCCCCGCCCCCGAAAACGATACAACAAATTCCATTGATAATGGTGAAAAATTAAAGATTAAAATTTTTCATAATTAATTAGTTATATTTTAGCATTGAAGTCAGTGACTGTAATTTGAAAGTTCATTATTATATTATTATTTGAAGACACATTTTACCCATTTTTTAAGATAAAAAAAACGATATACAAACAGATATTTTGTAAGGGTTATTTCCATGTTGATTGAGTTTGACGAATTAAAATTCAAATATAAAACATGTATATGCATTTTTTTTCATTTATGAGTCTACATTACGAATAATATCCTCACAATATCACATGATGATCTCAAATTAGGCAAAGCCTAGACTGCTCTAAACATACTTATATATTTTTAAGCGAGAAATTCTCATTATTTTTTTATATCTCAAAAAATAACATAATGACAATATTTTACTATTTATGTACCTACATGTATGAGCTTAGCCTAGTGTATGTTTCAATATATAATCCATTCATTTATATAGTGTCAGTACACCCGCACACAACTGTTGTTAATGTTATGAAATACGAAAATATTACTCATTATATTATTCATACAAGTTATATGCTTGCCTAGGTAATAAAGGTGAATTATATGAAAAATAAAACTTTTCATTTTTCAAGTATTTATCAAAACGATTTCAGTTAACACATTACAAGATGCATTAATTTGGAGTAAATTAATAAATATTTTAAATAATTAATTTTTTTTATAAATATTTTTAAATATTTTAAAATTTCAGTTAACACATTACAAGATGCATTAATTTGGAGTAAATTATAACTATGAGAGTACTCCACAGCCTCCTCCTTTGATTTTGATATGACAAAATACAACCTTATCTAAGTGAATGGACTATACCTAGCAATACTATAGTGTAACAAGTACAATTTATTAATTTGTCTGTGTTCTGACTTCATAGCTCAAATAGTACATTTTATAAGATAAACATACAGTGGTATTATCTGTGTACAGGATTTTGTGATTGCACACAAATATTTGTTCCAACATTGTAGTAAGGTTGCCTGTCTACAATGTTTGTTCCATAACACAAACATTTTATTCATATAAACATTGTTTTCATCTACATTAATTAATTAGAATCTGAGTTGTATATATAGCCCATTACTTTTATAAAAGTCCTCCTTATCTTTATAACAAAATAACAACATTTCTTTAATAGTTTAGATATTGCAAATAACAATGATGAAGCAGTACTTTAGTTATATTTTGTCAATATCTGTTATATTATTTTATTGAATTGTTTTGAATGTAGTAAATAATTATTCTGATATAAAAAAAATATGACCATGACTATCTATTACTATTACACAAACAGCCAGAACATTAATAAGGGTACCGGCCACTATGTGTAATAACCAGATTAAGATTAATTTACAATTTTTAAAAAATGTCAGAAAGTAAGATACAAATCATCAGCTTATATATTTATTGGTGAAAATGAAAAACCTATTGCATTATTATAAAATGGTTAAATAAGCTACCTCAAATAAAAATTCAGTGCCAAAATAGTAAATGTATTTTTTTTCATAAGGCACATTTATCAAACAGGACTTAACACAAAAATAAACAATATACTCACAGCGAATATTGTGTTCTGCAATCCAAACGGTATTGGTGTCAGTCTCGCGAAGAATACGATTTTAAAGGCCTGGGGCCCTGAGATCACCTTCAACAGCGCTCTGGCCGTCTCGTTCTTCAGAAGCCGGTCCAGCGGCAGGTAGTTCCTTAGTGCTTTTAATGTGAAGTGAGCTATCGCCACACCAAAGTTCGCGCTCACCAAAACAGTGCCTAAACCCTGAATTATCCCAAACAAGTAACCACTAGTAATTATTAACACTAAGTAACCAATAGTCACTGGGAAACTGACCACTAAAAATAAGCCCATAAATAACAAAAATATAATCCAAGGGTCCTGTGCGTCAACCCAGTATAGAATCGTTTTTAAATATTCTTTAAAGAAATAGAGCACTAATACCAGACATGTGAGCAACACTATCGATACTAATATGTTAAATAAGTAACTGTATGTTGTCCTATTGTTAATTTTAGCCCATAAACTTTTCTTTCTTGTCGCCGCTACGGGGTCGGGCTGACATTCTTCAACGTCAACAATTTCCATCGTGATTGTCGTTTATTAAACTTAAACACAGACTATTTGTACTGTTTACATTTACACAAAGTATCGTTCGCCATGGCCTAATTCAAGCGAATGTTTATTTCTCATTTACGCACGGCTAAGAACAAATTCTAATAACGTCCAACCACTACGGTCACTTGTCACAGACTATAAAGTTTATTAAAAGATTCCTTTGACAGAAAATGTCAAACTATACCTAATTTTAAAACTGTAAATCTCTGATTACATCAACGCTCCTTGTGTTAAAAATGAAAAAAATAACATTAATCTTAAATTCAAAACAACATACTTTTCTAGTAATCAAGAGTCATTAAAGTCATCTTAGTTTGTATGACTTTAGCCGGGGATGACAGAAACGTAACAAAACTATAAAAGTTGTTCTGTGAAAACAACATATCTAAATGTTAATTCAAATACATTTGTTCAAATTATGAGCCCCTATATGTTAAACAGAAGACGAAATTAGATTAAAATTAGAGTCACTAATTCTACTATTTTAATAGTACTACTTAATTGTACTTTGTTGACAATACTGGAAACAAGCTAAATGTCATCTGTCTGAAGAAAATATCTGTTCTATTCAATGTTCAAATATAAAGCTTTATATTAACAAAAAAAAAGAGATAAGATACATTTTTTGATCAAGAGTGAGAGAGGCAAACAAATAAGTGTTTCCATTTTGACAGTCCCTGGAACACGTAATTCCTTTACACATATGCATGCTTGCTTTGATTCGTGGAAGATATTAATTCTCGTAAAACGAATATCTGATAAAGCAAAGTAAATTAAAGAAATATTTTAGATTCTGTAGTTAAATTAGGACCTGTCCACATCAGTGGCGTAAAAACTAAAGACTACATCCGAGTCGAAGAATAACATAACCATGCCTCCTAAAAAGGCTGGTGGCGGAGGCCCTAGCAAAAAGACTGACCAGAAGAAAAAGGAAAAAGTTATTGAGGTAATTAGTTAAAGAATAAAACTATAAAACATATTTGGTTATTAAAATTTTGTAACTCAGTGAAGCAGTCAAGTGCAGGTAAAGTAGAATTTCGACTACAAATGGCACTATACTATCCCGCTGATTGTCAATGCTTTCAAAAGTAGCTTGAAATGAATTATTTTTTTTAAGCATCAATAACTCTATGAATAACATTGTTCCGTTTTGTGAACCTATATTGTACAATATACTTTGTGCCTTAAATCTACTCGTCATCTACAGGCTTAAGTTTAGTTCACTGCCGGACATAAACCTCCCCCTAGAAAGGCGTTTTGGCCTGCTATACCTGGTAAAGATTAAAAATAATCTAATTATATTTTAACTGACTGACTAAAATTTTCTTGAAATAAATTTAACAAGAGCTTAGTAAACAATTAATTTAAATTCATCAATTTATTTCAAAGTCACATCATGCTTCAAATAGATTACATTCTAACATTTTGACAATTTGTCAGTAACATATATATCTCTTGTCTAGCACCCATTGTACAAGCCCTGCTTAGTTTAGGACTAGATGGCCTTGTGTAGATGTGCTAGAATATATTATAACGTAACCTAAGTAGTGATAAGCAGACGACATGCTGACCGTGGGGAGAGACTGGCTCAGGACAAGGATAGAGAAATAAGGGGAAGGTCGGGGGAAGCTTATACCCAAGAAGGGGTCCATACCCTAAACAAGATTTAAGTATAAACCTAAACTAAAACTAGTTACTAAGTCTTATCTATATCAAAAATTAGAATAATAATATCATTTGAAATGTTAATCGGGATATGGACTAAACAGCTTTATTAAAATCACATATTTATATTATTAATATTTTTAAATATACATATATATTTTTAAATATAAATTAAATACATTTTAAAACTAGTAGACCACCGACTTCGGGTACAGGGACCAAGAAACCGGTGGTTAGGGCATCTGACCATTCTGCATCAGACCCTTGATCCATTATCAATCAGTGAACAGACACAACTATCGGAACAATGATCACCGAATCTACATTCCACATAATGGACAATCTCGTGAGATAAATTCAAACATTGCATTTATTTTTCTTTTTCAACTTTCACGAGATTTTCGTTATGAGGAACGGCGATGTCGACTATCATTGCGCGGGGCTCTAATAGATCTGTCACCACAATATCAGGCTTATTGGCAACAATAGCCCTGTCTGTGATAATAGATCGATCCCAATATAAAGTAGTGTGACCAGTTTTCGAGAACCGGGTCAGGCACATACCTGTAGTATGGCACCTCTGAATTCACATGTTTGTTTTTAAGGGCAAGAAATAGCTTTATTATTACTATATATATTATAATATAATAATTATTTGTTCACAACATTACTATCATTTTTACAGGATAAAACTTTTGGCCTCAAGAATAAAAAGGGTGCAAAACAACAAAAGTTTATCCAGCAGGTTGAGAAGCAAGTGAAGAGTGGCGGGATCTTTCCCGCCAAGCCTATGGATGATAAGAAGAAAGATAAAGATGCTAAATTGAAAGAACAGAAAGAACTGGCGATGTTGTTCAAACCTGTACAGACACAGAAGGTTGAGAAAGGTAGAGTATACTTTATATAATGCCTGAAACTATATTTTTATATATTTGTTGTTACAAGTTCGTTTCATAAGATAGAGTGAGGTAGAAAACAAAGTTTCATGTATGTTTGTGAACTCAACTGCAACACAGGATATGTGTTCCTAATGAAGGTGTAATATTTTTTTTTTTAAATCATGTTCATTAATAAAAACATTAGTTATATTTTAAAAAACAAATCAGAAGATTTTATGACACAAAATATTTCATATCCTTAAGTGTAAAAAATATTAAACAGTATAAAAAAAATCCTTTTGTAATTGTACATTTAATAAAATCTAAATTTTCTATATTTCAGGTACTGATCCGAAGTCGGTGGTGTGCGCTTTCTTCAAACAGGGCCAGTGTACCAAAGGAGATAAGTGCAAGTTCTCTCATGACTTGACTATTGAAAGAAAGGTAGGTACAGCAAATGCTAAACATTACTTGTTTGTTAGTTTGATTCTTTTTATTTATATATGCAACTGACCCGGCGAAGTTCCTAACCCACACATTTTGCCTAAATTGACTACACGGTTGGCCTAGTGGTTTTAGTGGTCGACGGTAGGTGGCTCTTCGACGAGCACTTCCGACAGCTTGCTCCCAAGCTGGTCGACACTGCCTCCGCCCTAGGGCGACTTTTGCCCTCACACTTTCTTCACTTTCTTCACTTGTACGGCGCACCGGTGTGGGTGTCGGCTCTGACCGCCCAGAATAAGGCGCGCCTCTGGCGGCCTCAAAGGGAATTGGCGGTCAGAGCCATACGCGGATACCGCTCGGTGTCGACCGAGGCGGCGTGCGCCTTGGCCGGAACACCCCCGTAGGATTTGGAGGCGGAAGTGCTCGCCGAAGTTTATCGACGGGTGGCTGAATTCCGGGCGGAGAGTGGCATGCGCCCTCTGCCCGAAGAGGTACGCAAGTGGCGTGAAGCCGCCCGTCGAGCCACGATGGCTCGTTGGTCTACGCGGCTGGAGGCTCCACGTGCTGGCTTCGCCACCGTGGAGGCCCGCCAGCCGGTCATCCTCTAGTGGGCAGGGCGGCAGCACGGGACCCTTTCCTTCCGACTGACGCAGGTGCTTTCCGGGCACGGCTGCTTCGGGAAGTACCTGCACTCGGTCGCCAGGAGGGAATTGGTCGCACCCCTTCCTACACAGGTGTCCTAAAGTTGTGGACAGTAGGAAATTTTGTTGTTGTTTTCCATTTTCTTGTATACAAATCTTGTCCTAACAATAACAAACACATTCAGGAATTATTTATTAGGTGAAATCGTTCGGAAGTTATGCGTACATCTCGATAATTTATTTTTATTCATATAGATAGATGAGCCTGCCTAAGTGGATCTGCTCAGCCTGATGTGAAGTATGGGCAGAATCCAAGAGTAGTGGTCACCATAATCAGTACGAATGCAGATAAAGAAACAATGTAGTATGGTGACACACATTATAGTGGCCTAATGACATGCTTCTGCATCATTGGGCCTCCGGTCACGCACTCCAGGGTAGTAGGGTAGTACGGTAGTACCGGCCAGGTCAGGCTGGTCCGTTCGTCGAAATCAGCATTTACTACCTTTTATACTTTCAGTAATTAGTTTCTGGAATAGGAATATGAAAAACAGTTCTATTTTGAAAACAGTAAAGTTTAGAATACACAAATGAGATTTTGTGTAATTCTAAAAATTCTTCTGTAGAATCAGTGACTGTTAACTCGCAACTAAATACTATTAATAATAACAGAATAGTAACTAAATAACACTCTACACACTAATAATAAAATTATTTTAGTTCATTGTTTAGGAAGAGGATTGATTCCTACATTTATGGCTTTTTTAAAACTGCACCTCCATTTTTCCCTTTTATTGTTTGCTTTAAATACTTGTTATAATATGAAACTTAATGTAGACTATGGGTTTTGTATACAGGCTGAGAAACGATCTTTGTATGTGGATATGCGAGACGACGATGATAACATGGACAACTGGGATGAAGATAAGCTGAAAGAGGTGGTAGAGAAGAAGCATGGAGAAGGAGATAAACAGAGACCTACCACTGACATTGTAAGTAAATACATCAGTTTATTAGAAAGCAGTATATTAATTGTAAGTTAGAATATATAAAACTGTAATATGGGCTGTATTTCAACTACTGTAAGGTCTATTTCAGTGAGGTGTTACAACCCAGGAAATCTTTTTTTTCCTAGTAATTTCTATGTAAGTCGATGTTGACTATTGTCTAATAGTCAAAGTTATTGCTACTTTATGATCTTTCAGAAGAGGAGTGTAGTAAATTTCATCTTTGACAAAACATGTTTTTTAACAAAGAATTATGTTAGAAAGTAAATGCTATCAAAAGCATCTTTACTAAGCTCTTAATGTGCAAAGACTATATAAATGTTTAGTGAACAGTCTAGCATAGCAGTATGTAGTATGTGCTGTTGTATTGTCTATTGGATATTGTCTATGCATTTGTTCATCGCAACTGACAATTTTAATTCCTTTTTCGAAAAATTTAATTCATTAATATTGTATACTAATGACCAAATATCACAAGCGAGAGAATTGGTGAATGTATATTTATGTAATGTTTTGAACAATGATTTAAAAAAAAGCCAAAGTAAAATTATTAGATAAGTTTCACAATCGAGTTCTTATTAGCTCTTTAACCATGTCAGATTAAGATGCCAAATTCCATAATCATAGTTCCTTTTTAATTTGTAATTTACTTGTAGGCTATGCTTACACATTTACTGTAGGCTTTTTTTTAAATTTCAGATTTGCAAACATTTCTTAGAAGCCGTAGAAAAATCAAAGTATGGATGGTTCTGGGAGTGTCCAGCAGGAACTAAGTGCATATATAGGCATGCGCTACCTCCTGGCTTTGTACTAAAGAGAGACAAGAAGAAACTGGAAGAAAAGAAGAATGAGATATCACTGGTAGACCTCATTGAGAGGGAGAGGGCAGCATTAGGACCTAATCAGACAAAGATTACGCTTGAAACGTTCTTGGCGTGGAAGAAAAAGAAGATTAGTGACAGACAGGTTAGCGACTTTATTAAAAATTATTTTTGTGTTTTTTTTGACACTTGCAGAATGCAAACTTTTCTCCACTTTTGGTATCGAAAGGTTTATTAATAAAAGGTTCTCTATAAGAGCCAAAAACTATCAGGTTAAAGAATTGTTGCGATATACGATAGTTACGCGGGCGTAGTCGCTGGTAAAAGCTTGTTTATAATGAATGTGTATCTGTGAATCATTCTCCTAATGATTTCCATATTTTTCTAGGAGGCCATGACCAAGGCAGACGAGCAGCGCCGCAGCGATTACAAAGCAGGAAGAGCGGTGGGACTCTCTGGAAGAGAGATGTTCTCCTTCGACCCTGCGCTGGCGGCTGATGCTGATGAAGAAGACGACGAGGCAGTGGACCTGGCTACTTATGGCAATGAAGAACAGGATATGACAGAATACCGAGAGGTGAAGTTCGAGCTTATAGGAATGGAAGCTTCTGAGGTAAAGGTTTTATGATTTATTAATATTTTTTTAAAATTTTTTAACTCAGTTTTGATGCATATACCATAGGTGGTGGTAGTGTGTGTGTAATTCTTCATACAACAAAAAATACCTTAATTTCACCTAAAAGTGAGAACTGAACACAGCCTATCAGTGAGAATCACCTCACTTGTGTAGATGAAGGCATTGTGTTCTAGGGATATGGAACTAGATATGGACCGCAGAGATTGAGGAGACATAGTTACATAAAAAATCTTGGATATTATGATCTACATCTATCTATGGGATCTATGGTTACAAAAAAAACTGAGCAACCTTGCAAGCCGTGATACATTTTTACTTGATTAAAGAAGGTAACTGGTTGGAACCTCTTCGATGCAGGTTTTGATCAGTTGTTTAAACTGGCGATATAATAATCTGTCGATATAATAATAAAAAATAAATTATAATTTCCAGGTGGATGACACTGGTACGAAAGCAACAGAAGATCGCCTTCATCAACTCAACTCTGGTCTAGAGAATGGCATGGACAGCTCCAAGGTTGTCTCGTCCAAAGCAACCTCCCTCCCCGTCCAGGACTCAGGCGGGGACGTGCCCATCAATGAGAACCTCTTCCTCGATGAAGACCTGGATGAGGAACTGGAAAATCTTGATTTGGAAGACTGAGAGTTAAGAATTTTTTTATTTCATCATAAATTGTCATACCATCTTTATTGTTGAACAATTAGTGTTATTGCTGAATGTGGGTACATCTAATATATAATTCTATGGTTTAAATATTCGAAAGAAAATGGTATATTTGTTTTCGTTGTATGATTTTAATTGTTATGAAGCATAATAAAAGAATCATCATGAAAAATATTGCATACACATTGAATGGTCTGATGGCTTTGTGGTTGGTGATCTCGGATGCTAAAACAGAATTCGTAGATTTGATTATTATAAATATTTCGGACATTGTTGCCGTATTTATTAGGCATCCGTCTGTCCGTCCGTCACCAGCCTGTATCTCATGAACCGTGATAGTTTTACAGTCGATATTTTCAGAGATGATGTATTGCTGTTGCTGCTATAACAACAAATACTAAAAAACAGAATAAAATACATGTTTAAGGGGGTTTCTTTCATACAACAAACGTGGTTTTTTCGCTCAATGTTGATACCTGCAATAAGTAAACGATTGAAATGTGTGAAGTATGGTATGGAACCCTTATTGCGCGAGTCTGACTCGATTTTATAGATAATAAAGATAATTGAAGTCTCTGTTTGTAAATTTACGGCTTTTCTATGAACTTATCGTGTGTATTAAGAAATAGAAAATATATTTTTTTTTGTAACAGCTCCAGTTAATTTAAGAATTCAATGTATATAAAATTAAAAACAGTGTGTACCAGATTCAGCAGTCATAACATATAATAATTTTCTTTATTCATTTATATTATATATTTTTTAAATTTTTTTTTCCGTTTAATCATTAAATTTTGTGGACATAGGACACTGACGTAATCGAAACCTATGACCTACCAAGTGTAGGGCAAAAATAAATAATAGATTAATGTGTAATAAAATAATAAATTTGCAAATAATATGAAAACCGGCCTCCCTAACCGACTTGCAAGCGCTCTTCTTTCTGAAATCGTTAACGCCTAAATTCTCGCGTGTCATTGGCTACTCTTAGGCAAAGTATTAGCCAATCACATGCGGGAAAGGCGTTAACGATTATTCTTTTTGAATAGGTTACAGAGTTACGTTTAAAATCACTATTATTATTATCAACAGCTGTTAACAGTACACTGCTAAACATAGGACTATTTTTAGAAAGGAGGTTTTTCGTCAACTATACCACAATGGCTAGATAGGTTGGTATAGAGTTTGTTTCGAACTTCCCTTCTCTCTTTCCCTTAGTATCCCCCTAAGTCGTCTCTTACAAGAGTCGACTCTCATTGAATGAGCAAGGTGGTAACACTGCGTATTCTAAATCCGTCACCACATGCATTAAGTTTAAAAAGCCGTCCTAAAAATAAAAAATGTTTTTTTTATTTTCGGTGTTATGTGAATTTGAATTGGCTCGATAACCGCATAAGTAGCAAAGCTTAACAACCCTAATCAATTTTTGGATAGCTAACTATTTTTAAATTATTGAGTCCACTCCCTCCCTACCTCAGAAAAGAGTTAAGCAGTTGGTCCCTATAGCCATACGAACATCTCTGGCAGCAGTTGTAACAAGTTGGAGCGCTAAAAAAACCGACAACTTTCTTTGGTTTGAGTTGTGGAGGTCGCTTTTTGTCATTTAGAACGTATACGCCTTTTCATGAAACGTGCAACCCATGTATAATGTTTCGTTTCGAAATGTTAAACTCCTTAAAACCAAGTTTCACTGGAATTATAACATTAATATTGTTCACAACTCCTCCATTACATGGTAACTAACATATTTACGAATACATAAGGACCGATTGATAAAATTGATTGCAATTTATACCCTCACACTTTTAAATAAGGCATATATTAGCTTAAGTGTCATGGTTAGTCAATTATAAACACAATAGGTGCAATCAAAAATGTACTCCAATTACTTAAAGCTTAGGATGCTATTACTTTAAATGATATGTAGTGTTGTTGTAAATTAATTAATCTGTGACGTGGTAAGGTCTTTGAACTTTACAGGTAGCTATTTGTTATAAATCACTAGTATTACCAATTTACAGCAGTTTTCAATAACCTATAAATGATTGAATGAATTTATGATTGAGTCAATACTTTCATTGATTTAAAGGATCTTTTTTTCTTCTTTTCGACGAGTTTTAGGTGTCTCAAAACAGAGCGAATCTTCTTTTAATGGAATATCAGTAAATTTTTACTAAACATTCTATAGTTAAAACTGTAGACAGGTTAAACATATTTTAAAAGTTAAATATAATCTTACGATAGTATAAATATATTTTATATAATATAAACATTAAAAAATCATTTCAGTCACAAATATTTGTGCTATTTTTGTTACATCCTTCTACTCCTAACATCCTCAATAAAAAAAAATTTCTTCCATTCTTTATTGAACAAAAGTATAAAATGATATCTCTCAGGTGTAACATTGAACTTATGTAAACTGTACATATGTATTGTGGTATTGATTTTGTCAAAAGAGACGGAAATATGTAACACTAAATAGGAAGTAGAGAATGCGCGCGCTATTTGATTTGACAAGTGAGCGTGCGCGGTGCTAGAGTTACTAGAGCTGTCAGATGTCTGCCTCTTATTATTACATATAATATATATTTTAATAAAATATCAAAATGTATTATATAAATGAATATAAGAGAATTGTACGACTAAATTGTTCAACATATTTTTTTTTAACTCGACGTTTTTCTGAAAATCAAACTAAGTAGGTACATATTGTATTTGTAAATAAAATACCTTACTTTATTTAATTAGTTTTTTATTTGTTTGATGACATAATAATATCCTGGTAAAGTTGTTTTATAAGCCTTTGGTAATAACTCAATCCTAATTTGATAAAATTTGATTTTGAGTAAAGTTCTGATGTACAAACAGACATAAGAGTTTTTTATAACAAATTCCTACTAGTATTTTGATTGCTGAAGTAACTCTGTATCTTACGCTTCCTCGGCTAAATCGCTGAATCGATTTAAACGCGATTTGCCATAAACATACTTTCATTTTTACCCGACTACGAAAGAAGAGGGGTCATGTTTTTCTAGTGTATGTATGCATGTCTTTGGCACGACCTAGAGCCTAAACGGCTTGTAGTATGTTTATGTGAGTGGTGTCAATAGATTCGTTTTAGTCGAATATACTAAAACGAATCTATTTAAAATACCAATATTAACCAAAAGCTGCCGGTTTTTTTTAATAATTTGTTACTTGTTAAAGAAGGAAATAAATTGATTGTCACTGCGATAAGGAAAATATGGTTATCCAACAAGGACTAACGAGGACAGAGCTGAGGGCAAGAGCTGTAAAAAAGTAATTCGTCATAGTGTCACCAGATTCCTCTCTAAATTTTGATCTCCAACCATCTTGCGGGGTTGTCTATTGTAATTTTGTCTATGATTTCCTGAGGTATTCCTTTTATGGAATTCATCTTGGGCAAAACGTTGTTTATTATGTGCGAGTAGCCGTGACCACCGTAACGAATCTGGAAATAAAGATGATATTTTTCCAACGAATCCTTTAAATACTAGATGATTACATTATTAAAAATAACGTTAATTAATCGATGCTCCGTCTACGATTTGTCCGACTTGTTTAGCTTGGGTTAGCAGATTTCAAAAGTTCCTCCTTGTGTCGTTTTCCTCAATTCTGAGGCTCTTAATCCCTGTTAAGAGCTATTCTGCGAGCGATAGCTCGCCACCTCGCGACCACTAATGCAACGG
This sequence comes from Hyphantria cunea, assembly GCA_003709505.1. Classification (NCBI taxonomy): domain Eukaryota; kingdom Metazoa; phylum Arthropoda; class Insecta; order Lepidoptera; family Erebidae; genus Hyphantria; species Hyphantria cunea. The sequence goes on from PKRV01000612.1 coordinate 336,569, forward strand.
GCTACCGCCCCTGGGTCTTTTACAAGTTAAAGATTAGGAAAATGAATGCTCTTAACAGGCAAGTATCGTGCCGAGTCCTAAACAGTCTTATATGGTGTTAGTAGAAGGGTAGAGGAGGTAAAAGTGGTACGATTTGAGTAAGTATGCAAAATCAGATGGTTTTTGTATGTAAATAGTATCGAATGGCAATTCCACTAGCCATATCGTACAATTACAATTTACGTAAGAGTTAGAGGGTTAGGAAAACGTCGTTACGTAATTCATAAGTTTGTCTAATGATGTAAGAGGAACGCAAATCAATAGATTTTGTACATTCAGTACAGGATATAAGTGAAGTTCTCTCTTACCAGTCTATGTTTCGTATGTATATCATGGGACATAAGTATCTTATCTTCTCTGCCCTCCTTCACCAGCAGGGCGACTTTATCCATCCGTTGGGCATCGCTAGGCATGTCTGTCGACACGGCCAGCTGGTAGTACGATACCTCGCAGCCAAATAAGTCGAACTGACAGTAAGTACCGAGTTCTGCGAATTCCAGAAGCTTATCGTCTTGCAGTAATGTTCCTGGAAGCAGTGATGTTTGGACAGTTCATGTTAAAAAACATTCCGGTTAATGCCTGGGGGATTTTAAGTAAAGATTCGAGACGGATAAATAAAAATCCTTTCTCAATTTCTAATTCAGTGAATTTTATATATGTTGTAACGCTTAGATCAATCTCCCCCGAACATTATTAAACCTAGGAGTAGAGTCCAGAAAATGCATATTGAATTCCACACCCCATTTTTTTCTTTGCCTTATTCTAAAAGATATGTGCTTACGATCTAAATGCGACATGACAACTTTATCGACAGATCCTCCAGCTTCTAGGTACAGACGTATGATCTCGAAAGGAGCATCTGGTGTTCTATGGGGATGGAAACTGACACCACATTTGACTTGCGGTTGCAATTCGCCAACAGCAACGATCGCTTTGCGTTCAAAATCTGAAACATTCGAAAATAGTGTTTTTGTTATTTGATTTTATTTATTTATATGATACTTAGTTTTTGATACTTTGAATAAGAATAAATGTTTTATTGACTTCATATGCTTGTTAAATTTTATAATTTTCCTGAAGAATGTATGTTATTTATGTTTATTGCGAATGTTGCATAGAGCTTTAGGAAACTTATGTATAACACGGGACGTCATTGACTGAGATGATGATGATAGGTACTTATTTGTGTTTAAGAAGAGGTTATCTGGAAAGCTACCTAAGAGTTTTAAACATTGGTTAAAGATTTCAGCGTGCTCTTTTCGAATTTACACTTTGCCACCTCGTATCTTTGCTGCTAACACCCGCCATACGCCATTCGCACGGCTCACGTTGAAATCAATACCGGGGTTTTTAAATATTTCACCAATTTTTAAAAACCCCGGTAAAATTTCCAGATAAAACTACCAAATGACGAGACTAATATATCATCTAGTCGCAAAAGCAGAAAATCTTGACTAAAGTTGAGTATGAATTTCGCTGTTCAGTGCTTGAGTGTTTTTGTGTCCGTTTCATGCGTTTATGAGAAGTCCTTCGTGACAGGGGATAAATTCCTAATCTGAAAATTAACTTATAAAACAAAATGTTAACAGTGTACTTAACCGACTTTACCGAGAACTTTAACTGAGAACGAGAAGTTTACCGAAAATTATCAATATTCATTGCATTTGTACGCAAAATGGTATATATATAAAATTTTGATAGGTATTACCACGAATATATTTAGTAATATTAACTTCAATTGGACTAATTTTGCCCACACGCCGATCCATTTAACTCCTGTACACCAGCATCAACAGCATTGACCAACGAACACATCGAGCTATGCCACTCGGGAAGTCTCAGGAAAAACTAAACTGTCTTGGAACCAGTAATATTCACTTGTATACTTAGTATAGTTATAAACCTCTCAATGGCCAAACGCTGCCAATCTCCCCCATAAACCCCGCCTTGATTTCTGGCGCTTCCACACAGCCTTCTGTCAGCTCTTTCAGCATATGATTGTACATGTCTTCGGAGGACTGGAGCAGCGTCTTCTGGTTCTGCGTGTCTGCTATGTAGTGGCCAGTGCCAGCCACTACATGCACATTGCTGGCTTGAGATAGACGTTTGTAGAAGTTCACATTTCTCTTAATACCTTCAGTTGTGTTTTCTACGATTGTACCTAAAATTGTGGTTATAAAGTTAGAAATAAAGTTTTTAGGCAAGATTGTAGTATTGATTGAAATAAAAATAAAATAACATGATGAGTAAAACTTTAAAAGTACCTAAGGTAAACGGGAAACTTTATTTTATAAATGTAGGACACTTAATTCGTAAAAGGAGGTTTCCCCTTACTTATGAAAGTTAAGAGCTTGTTTATAAGAAATGATTGATACTTTGGATAGACAATTGTGACCCTTAGTCTATGGTTTAGGTTACAAAAGAATGTGACGCGTATAGATTTAACTGTTTTTAACTTTTCGTACCTCCGCCATACTTCTTATATGCTATCAGATCCTCGAGTACAGCAGTGTTTGCATCACTATCATCCATCAACAAGTTGTAAGGAGAACTATATGGATACTGCTTGATGTAACCAATCAGGTCCAGGGTATACGGTAGAGATTGGAATTTCTCAGCTAACTGCGGCGGCGGATTTGAGTAGAAGTGTGAGAAGTCCATCGCCAGGTGCTCATGGGTAAGGGTACGTCCGAGGACAGAAGGATTTACGTCCCCTAATACTGTTTTTGGGAGAAAAGTAAGATTAAAATCTAGGAAACAGGAAAAAGTTTAAAAAACTACAACCTGTTACCAGACCACGTGAAATAAATAAATATATTTTCGGACATTTTAACACACAACGCCATCTAGTCCCAAACTAAGCAGAGCTTGTATTGTGGATAGGTACTAGATAACTGAGATTAATACATAAATACTTTTTTTTTGTAAATACATACATATTATACATAGAAAACACCCAAACTCCGAAACAAATATTTGCAGATCATACAAACATTTGGTCCGACCCAGGATTCGAACCCGAGACCTCATGGACAGCAGTCGCGTACGCTACCACTGCGCCACCGAGGCAGTAAGTTAAAGTCTTTGATTTATTAAAAAAAAATTATTCTTGGGATCCATTCTATATATCCTTCCTCTATTTAACGATAATCTGATCATATATATGTTATTATTATAAAGAGGAAATTTGTGAGGTTGTAGAGGGTAATTTCTTGATCTAGTGAACGAATTTTGAAGTGTCAAAGACTATATATAATATTAACCCGAAAAACGATTACGGTCATATTACAAATGCTAATGTTTAATTTAGAGTGCCTCGGTGGCGCAGTGGTAGCGTATGTGACTGCTGTGCTAGAGGTCTCGGGTTCGATTCGATGAGTCGGACCAAATGTTTATATGATCTGCAAATATTTGTTTCGGAGTTTGGGTGTTTTCTATGTATAGTATGTATGTGTTTACAAAAAAAAGTATATATGTATTAATATCAGTTGTCTAGTACCCATAGTACAATCTCTGCTTAGTTTGGGACTAGATAGCGTTGTGTGTTAAAATTTCCGAAAATATTTATTTATTCATATTACAATTTACTCATCTGTTTTCATTTATGTACTGTGAATTTACTTCCCACATATTAACTATTTTAATTGCGTTCTTTATCATAATTTAAATAAAGATAGTAGATAACTATGTATCGATGTAGTTATCGTGTCTACTTTTATGTCACTGTGGCCTCCATACAACGTCATTCTGGCATGACAACTAACACATTTATGTTCATTAAGACGAGTAGATATGGAGATCGTTTTTTGTTTTTGCGAAAGACGGTCCCCATTTCATATCATCCACATTTTTTATATTTTTTATCATTAATTCCATCACGACGAAGACTTGAATACTCGAAGACTTAGAATTGAAGACTTGAAATACTTGACATTGGCAGAAATAGCTGATCCGGCTGATTGCCATATCATTAAAAGAAGAACAAGTAGATACATTTCCATTAACTCGTCATTACTAAAGTCTTAATATATCTAAACGCTTGTATTATTTAATTGTATTTAATTAGGTATTGGTATTTTATTGTTAACCTAGCAAAGCTATCGTGGTCGTGTATACTCTTCTTCCTATATCTTTCAGTAAAACTATTAGTAAATATATATAGGAAAGTTAGGAATAGGAAAGTTAGAAGCACTCGAATCTACTCGTAAATATTTATTTTGGGGTTACAAAAAAGAATTAGAAAATGTTTAAAAAACGACAACCCGACTCCGTAAAAACATTTGATGAAAATTGAATATCCTATGTCCACCGGGAATTATATTGAATCAATTGACACCATTTATTAAAATCGGTGCGGTAGTAGCACTAAGATGGAACATACAAATTATACACAGAGACTGCCAAAAATATTACCCTTCCATTTGGCTTCGTCGTAGCTAGTCGGGTAAAAATATTAAACGTTTCCATTGTATGTGTTATAGGGAAGACACCCTAAAATACATAATATACATAACTACCATAAATGTACCTTTATAAAATAATAACTTTTAAGTAGTAACAATTTCGAAACTATGCCTTAAAATGAAGACAGAATGATATAGGAAAAATATAGTTAAAAGTAGAATACAGGCATCGCACAGCATTAGCAAAGGCATTTTAAGGTTGTCTAGGTAGTAAAATCAAATTAAAAAAGTATCATACAAACTCTACCTACTGCTACTCATTAACACACAACGCAATACCCAAAATAAACAAGAATATTCAATCTTCAAGAGAATGCCCTGGCTGAATGGTAAACATCAACAGGACATACTTAATAAATAAGCGGAAGAACTAATGAAAACTTGTTATAGTAGGGTATATCCAGTAGCCCTTAACCATCGATCGAAACTCTTCATTATATAGCCAGCTACAAACTAGCAATATAATGTCTCGTCAGTCTGATTTCTAAGACTACGACCTTGACCTCTATACTATTCAAGCCGACAACGAGGTTATCAATGGTTTCGAATTAAAAAATATATTTTACTGCCATATTAACTTTTTACCGCCAAAATTTTGATAATTCAGTTTAGTAATATTACTTACCAGTTTGTACTCTAGCAGTCATCGTGTTGTTTTCGTTTTGTAATCAGCTTTAATAAACTAACGCAAAACATTCACGTATACAATGACAAATATAAACATGTTTGTCTTATCACTTTATCAGTAACAGTTGTATGAAAGTTTACGTTTTGTAATGAACAAAACTATTAGGAGTGCCTATAGAGTTGTGCGTATCGAAAATGCTTAGTTCTAAATTTTATTTGAAATTTCACACATAACAGATATGCAACAGAACAGATAAACACGTTGTTTGTAATGAGGTCAGATAATTTTAGTCGTCGTGGCTTTAAATGTTGAAGCGTGATTGAAGCTATGCCGAGTTGCTTTATTCCTATAGACTGGCTGCATGTAAAGGAACGAAATTTTATCACACACGCGCACTTTTCAAAAAGTATACATTACCATAGCGACGAGTCTGTTTTTCTCAGGTGGTGTTAAAGAGATATTTAAGAAGAATAAAAGAATTAGAATTGAAGACTTGAAATACTTGACATTGGCAGAAATAGCTGATCCGGCTGATTGCCATTCATCAAAAGAAGAAGAGATATTTAAAAATGCCAATTTTAGTAAAAGATTATACCTGGTCCCAAACCAGTGGAGTGGTGCACATTAGAATTCCTCTTAATCCAGTTAATCATGAAAAAGTTGATCTTTTCCCAACTAACAAGTATATTAAAGCTCACTTCAGCCCATTCCTGTTTGAAGTATTTCTATTATACGACGTAGATATTAAAAACAGCAAATGTCTGGTGAAAGAGGATTTAATTTATTTAGATTTAGTGAAAATCGATCAGATAGAATGGGAATGTTTAGAAAAAGAATTGACAAAGGAGGAAAAAATGGCAATAAGGCAAGAAGTTATACAAAAGTGCCAAGAGGAAGCAAAACAACAGTCTGAAGATCGTCAAATTAAGAAAAGTCAATTAGATAGGTTCGCGGTACAACAGGCTATGGAAATAGACACCAAGCAGCATAGTATTATGGACTCCAGGCGTGATAACGTAAGAAAAGAAGCAATGGATGCTCTTGAAGAATGGCGAGTTACTAATACAGATGATGGTTATAAAAAACAGATTACTGATAAACCAAAAAATGAGAGCAACAAAGCAAAGTATAAATTGGGATCACAACGCGAACAAAATGGCGTCGAAATTACTGAACTACCTCCATCTGATGATGAAGATAAAAAAGACAGTATAAAAAGTAATGAAGCAAAAGATAATATTAACAAAAAAATAAATGTTCCAATTAAGAAACCTTCGGTTAAAAAGCCTATAAAATCTGAATATGTTGAATGTAAGAAAGAACAGGCAGCCAAGAGGGTTTTGCCGAGGCTAAGGCAAACTACGAACTTGGAAATAACACACACGCCACGGTCATTCCCGACACCCAGTAGAGAGTCTCAGGCGGACGAAGAACAAGCTTGGTTGAAGAATATTACATTGGCGAGGAGAGCTACTGGTAAAATTATTAGTTATTTCTAAAACGTAAAAGTTTAAATCTTGTCAAAAATATACGAGTCCTATGCCCTATTTTAGTCTCTCGTTCTCGTGGTCTTTTCCCGAAACGTATAATGTAACATTGGTCGTAGTAACTCAAAAATCGGCCTTTATGGGCTCATGCACAACACTTGCTGAAGACATGAAATTATCAAATATATAGTTTACGATTCCATAAAGTACAAACAGACAAACAGTGAAGTTAGAGAATTTTAGTTTTATATTTTTTTCTCTCGGCTTATAGGCTCTTAGTAACATTTAAAACTTGACTAAGTACTACTGTCTAACTAGGACAAGATAAGCCATTACTAGGTAGCGTTATTTAGTATTAGGTACTTTAGCGTAATTATTGGATATGATATTTCTTATTTTATTGTTCTTAGGATTCGTATCGGAGGACTTGCGTCCTGAGGAGCAAGATCCCCAATGGTGCAAGGCCAAAGGTGACGAGTTCTTCAGAAACGGAAACTTCCTCGGAGCCGTCAGCGCTTACAGTCACGGTATCACGTTATCCGACAAGTTCCCAAGCCTCTATGCTAACAGATCCGCCACACATTTTGCGCTTGGAAATTTTAATAAATGTGTAAGTGTGCTGTTGTAATTATTTTTATTTTATTTTTTAAAGACAATTCCCGCATTTGGTATATACATCCTGTGTCGCGGGGAACTTTACAAATATAAGTAGATATATGAAACGGATACCGTGGAAGAGCCATGCTTCAACACGAATGGGCTGTCTCGACCGGAGTGATGCCACAGCCTCACAGAAAATCGGAGTGAAACGAAGACCGGCAACGTACTTGTGATGGCTCTGGTGTTGCGGGTGTCTATGAGCGGCAGTATACCCTTCCCATCAGGCGATGCGTCTGATCGCTTGCTCAATATTCCATTAAAAAAGCACAAAGAACACCTAGACTTAGAACAACAACTTGTGGATCACACTGTGTTGTCCCATGTAAGATTTGAACCCACATTATTTGGTGTAGTAGTAAGCGGCGTGGCGATCGATTAAACCACTAGGCCAGCCGTGCAGCCTATTATATCATTTTATTGTTGTAATACAACGCGAATGATGAAAAGTGAAATATGGTACCAAATTTTTACAAAGACATTTTTTTTAATTTTAACCAACTGTTATTCTCCCCATAATTGCTTGAAAAGATAACGAAATAAAATTAACTACGAAAAAGTATATAAAAGTATGTAGCTACATAAATAAAAAACTTCTCATCTGTCTCGGTGATACAATTGATCACAAGCTTATTATTGTAAAGAATTTTTTTCATGTGCGTTTTCTGGATAAGCTTCTAACACTCGTTTCTTTTCAGATTCAGGACTGCTCCACTGCTCTGGACCTGATGAAACCAGCGTGTGAGAGCAACCGACGCAGCCGGGCCAAGTGTATTGCCAGACGCGCGGCTGCTCTCGCAAGGACAGGTCGCCTCAACAAAGCTATTGACGAAATGAAGGCAGCGGGGAAACTGTTACCCGAAGACGAGAGCATCAAGAAGGATATTTACGATATGGAGAGAGCTTGGGAACAGAATCCAGATTCTGATTAAATTGATTACCTACATGCTTAGTTTTAGTTAGTTCCTTTCTAGAATAAAATTATAAATTCTACATGCGATTTAATTACCCAACTAGTAGGTAATAATATGGTATCTTCACAAAGCACATGAAGTAAATTACCTACTCCATGATGTACAAATAGGTTTAGCGATCCTGACCGGTAAGCTAGAGCTTTGGGTTTGATTAACACTAAAAAAAAATGAATGTAATTGCGTGTGCGTGTGAACTGAGGGACCATATTGATGTTTTCAAAAAAATATCTATTTAGTAGTAGCCTTAAAACAATTATAAAACGAATAAGTTTGAAAAAAAAAAAATTAAAAACTACAGCCCTAAAAGTGTTGTGCCTCGATTCTCACAGACCATCTGCCGGTTTTCCGCGAGTATGTAAAAAAGTAAGGTATTGTGACTGCAGACATATAGTTGAGAATTTGTAAAGATATTTACTACATAACTGACCAAACTGATAAAAAAATACAACGACTAAACTGTGGTCCCTCAGTCCACACACTAAAGATAAACGTTTTACGGAATATTACTAAATCAACGGAATAAAACCATTTTTTTTTTAACATAAAATTTTAGCGAAAGTCTTAAAGCAATTTGTAAAAAGAAATTAAAAGGAAATAGAGATGCAATTTGAAGATATATATATATATATATATATAATTAAAACTGGTCCCTGAAGAATTGTAGTTTTTAATATATCTTTTTGCAAATACTACAATTGTTTTGAGCCTATATACTAAATCTTAAGTAGGTATATTATTTTTAAAAAAATATCATTATGCTCCGTCAGTTCACACGCCCACATTTTTTTTCTATTATTACTATTTAGAAAAAATAGGAAGATGTTAATTCAGAAATGTATGTGCCCAGATTTGCGGGAAAAGTTTGCTCCCATTTCGTAAGTGGAACTAAAATAATAGTCGACAAACTGTGCGTTTTAAACGCTCGTCTATACATTCCTTTGTTGAAAACGAGTTTAATGAATGCATGATCTCTCCGTACTCTCTTCATCTAACAAACAAAGGAAAACTTACTTACCTATTTAATAGATCTCACAAAAGGTTCTGCCAATTTCTTTATTAATATATAGTTTATAAATTTAGTGGGAGCTAAAGGAAATAAAATCACGATTTATTAACTGTCGCATTTTTCATTATTACTTTTGTTTCACAATTTTATTTTTAACTAATAGAAATCTATATCACTACAAAACAAAAGTCCAAAATATATACTATCACAACATAAATACAAATATATTAATAGTGAATGCCTTTAAAATCTAGTTACAATACATAGATTAATGCAATTTTACTCTTCTATAACTTTTTTAGGCAAACCAAGGTTTTTAAGTAACGCATGGGGTGAGGGATCCCTCCCACGGAACCTTCTGAAAACTTCACTGGGATGACAACTGCCCCCAACAGCTAAGAAAGTGTCCCTATATCTTTTGCCCACTGCTGTTACATCGTTTTCACCATGTTTCGCTTCTTCAAAAGCACTGTATATGTCTGCAGCAATCATTCTAGACCAAATACGACAGAAATATGCTGCTCCCCACTCCTCGCAGAAAATCTTTGTGAATGAAAGAGGATGGGAATCATATTTGTCAAATGGTAGTACATGATATTTCGGCCACATTTCCCTCACAATATCTCTCCAGAAAGTTTTCTTGGAATGCAGCTCCAAATCTAGCTTGGATAAGTATAATTCCTTACATAAATTATAACCAGACATGTGACCTCTTATATTCTGCAAGTTTTTGACAATGTCGTCCGATAACGGTTCTTCTGTACTGAAGTGTCCACTAATGCTTCTTACTGTATTCGGGTCATACAGCCAGTGTGTCATAACCTGCCCACACACTTCTGCCGCATCCCATTCTACATTAGAGAGTCCAGCGACTTCAGAATAGTTTGCTTTGGTTAACAAGTGACGAAGAGAATGACCAAATCTTTGGAACAAAATAGTCACCTCATTGAATGATAGCAGGGATGGCTTTCCATCTCCTGGTGCTTGGAAGTTAAAAATCAGTGCTGACAACGGAGATGTACCTGTTGAAGTGCATTTGTTACGCACAGCAATATGCCAACCTGCGTCATCGTAAATACGAATCTTTTCGTCTTGACGGGCGTAAGGGTCTAAGTAGAAGTTAGCAATAGGAGTATCACTTGACTCATCGTATATTTCATAGAACTTGACATCTTTGTGCCATGTGTGTACATCTGTTCTTTCTACAATTTGAATGTTGAACAGACTACTGCACAGACTAAACATACTATTAAGAACTTTGGGCAAGGGAAAGTATTCTCGTATTTTGTCCTCATCAAAACCATAGAGACTCCACTTTTGTTTCCTTTGCCAGTATGGTATATCCCAATGTTCTAAGTTATTATCAAAACCTCTTTCTTGTGCATATCTTTGTAGCAGTTCTATTTCAACATCTTGCATTGATCTAGCACTCTCTAACAAACTATCCAAGACGCTGTACACATTGTCTACTGATCCAGCCATTTTGGTCTCCATACTCATGTCTGCATAAGTCTCATAGCCTAAAATTGAAGCTTGTTCATTCCTTAGCCTTCTGATATTTTCTAAATTTGTAGCTGTTTCTATTTCCTTGTTAGCATATCCAGAGCATCTTTGTACATGTGCCTGCCAGGCATTCCATCTTAGGTCTCTGTCAGGACAGTATTGCATGAAAGGTTCATAGATGTGAGGCTGCAGAGTGAGTTTCCAGGGTCCTTTGTCTGAATCAACTCCCATGGCCATGTCTTTGACTAAACTTTGTGGAAACTCTCTTATGAGATTCCTATCTTTGATGGTGCTGGTGAAAATCTTGTTAGCTATGTTCACTTTGTCTCTGAATGTTTGTCTCTCTTTCTGCAAGGTAGGGAGGATATTATCAAGTCTTTCTCTCTTGATTCCTTTGACATCTAATCCATTAAGTTTACCTTCAAGGATATACTTGTCCAAAATCCTCTGTTCTTCATCTGTGAGTTTCTTGAGACGGTTCTTTTCTGTAACAGCAGCTTGGAATATAGGAATACTATTAAATTTGCTAGACCGAGCTTTGTGTGCTCTTTCATGTACTTGAATATATGACTTAGTAGGCATCAAGGAACTGTTACCGAGGTACAATGTCTTTGCCATTCCCCACGTAAGCTCCAACTGGCTGTCGAGTATTTCTAAAGGTTTAAATACATCTACAAAGGCATTTTTACTATTTGCAGCTGAATGTTCTATTTGACGAGTACCATTTTCATACTCTAAACTTTGTTTGCTGATGGTTGCGATACATTTTTCGATGGTGAAATCATTGAATTCTGGTAATCCATTCTCGGAAAGTAGAGTATTATCGGCATCTTCACCTATTTCTGGGATACTGAAAGGTGGAAATAATAATGACATTAATATAGGCTAAGAAAGTTGTTGAAATGTTACTGTTCGAACAATTAGGGTATAACCTCATAGAGTATAAGATATATTCACACTTATCACTATGCAATGGGTTTCAATTATGAACAGGATTGGAAATTCACCATCTTGCCCTGCATTTGTCAACAACTTCAGATATTTTTATATGGTGTGCAAAAACAAACGAAAACTTACAATTAAAAAAATTAATTGCATATTTTCAATGCCACTGATATTGATATTAATAGCATCAAACTTAAAAAAATATAAATGTTAACTCACAGTATTTGCTGGGTTTTTGAGAAAATATATTAACTATTTTTTTTATTTTTAATATTATTAGGTGTTTATGCCAACACTACATTTCCAGTGAAGTTAGTAACAAATCCAGTCCTATTCTTGTTTGAAATGCATTGTACTGTGTTTAACCTTTCTAAGGAGAGATATAACTTTAAATGTGGATTATCAAAGTCTGTTCGAAATATTAATGATAAAGGTGATGTGTTTGAAATATCAATATTTAAATATTCTTTGTCCTGTCATCTTAACATTATTAATACCAATATTCTATTAAGCGAACTTACACAAATAAAAAAGTGGGGTTCTATGAGAACATTTTATTATAAATGAGGATATTTTGTTTAATTTGCAAATAAAGTCTTCATACTAAGAGTATACATACATTTCTGTGTTTTGTAAATTTATCATTATCATTATTTGGTTTTGTTTATTTTTAATAATGTTAAAATAACATCACAATTTTATTGCATAGTACTTACAGTACAACATATCCGGCGTTGCGTTTACTTTGGTAAAGCTGTTTTTTTATGTTCTGAGTTATCACATTACTGCGTAGGAATGACAAAGCCATAATTCACGATCAAAACTATTATTTCATCAAAATAATTAGATAATTCATAATAGAGAAGCCGCACTTCCGCAAGGAGCAAGACACAGACCACAGAGACAAGAGTATGACTTTTGACAGCTGATTAAAGAACCACTGGACCATAGACAATTTATTTTTTAGTCCTCACTTTGCTTTCTCCATATTGCATTGTAGAAAGAAATTTCATCATCATCAGCCTATCGCAGTCCACTGCTGAACATAGGCCTCTCCAATTTCACGCCACTTTGTTCGATTTTCGATTTTTAATTGGTTGAATGAAATTTAGCACGATTTATTTGCACTAACGCTCTTAAAGAAATGAAATGAAAGAAATTGTATGAATTTTTAGTTTTTAAAAACCTTTCATTTATGAACATGCAAATATCAGACATTTAAACAATTCTAACAGTCCTAGTGTTTATATTATTTTTAAATGAGGGTTAAGTTACATAGTTTTCAGCATAGTAGACTTATTCGTTAGTTTTGATTGAAGTACCTGAGTTTTTCTTTTGTTGTATGTGAAAGTCGATACACTACATAAAATGGTTCATTATAATATTTGTAAATAAAAAACGAAATATGTATTCACAGCATTTAATTACCTTTATGAATTATTAAAAGCTAATTTCCAGAGCATAATAAAACAATCTCACTTAACAATTATAAAATCAACTTTTTCATTATCTTTTTCAACAACAGCAGCAATATTATCTATTAGGGATACATTCACCATTTTACAGGAACATAGGGCATTGCATGAAGCACATATATTTTGCTGTACAGCATTTTCTTTATCTACTGCCTTAGTGTTAGATTCTTTAACTGGTGGATTGCAGCAGAAGTCAGTATCTAGACCCATTTTCTCACCGTCTTCTAAAGTCTGTGGGAGATGTTGGTTAAGAGTTTCCGGTAAAAGAAGGCTTGCTATGCCACCCGCTACAAGTAGAGCTCCCATAATAATCAATGGTAATATCATGATGTCGGAACCCTGAAACCAAAGAAAATTGATAGATAAAGCATTAATTTGTATTGTTGTATTTAGTCTCAAGTCTTTCGTAACTATTTAGTAAGCCAGTTTTATCTGAAGTTCTGATAGAACTTTACTTTTATATTATTTTTAAACACTTATGGTAGTTATCAATATTCCTATTGTCGTCCACTGCTTGACAATAGTCTCCCCAAAGCAGCGTCAACTAATGGTAGTACATGGATGTTATCTTCTGTACAGGAGAGAACAGAGAGTGCACCTGTGTTTGCGCACATACTTGTACACTATAATATCTCCTGCGTAGTTGGTTGGTCTCCGTTGCAACTGGCCACCGTGACTGTAATCGGCTAGGAGAACATATTCATCATCAATTAATGAAACCAACATGATTTAACGACAATTTCGAATTTCGAATAAAATACGGTAAGTTTCGTGTAACTTACGGCAAAATCTTATATTCTTTGAATCCTAAGTGTTTAAATCATGCTAACGTAATGAAGTATTCATAAATCTTTTTAAGCTTACCAAATAATTCACGAGCGGTATGAAGATTGGTCCTAGCATGCCTAGTACTGAGCTCAAGCTCATACCGAGTCCTCTCACGACAGTTGGGTACAACTCTGATGCCATTAGAGGTAGTACTACGAATGACGATGATATTCCCATCTTACCAACGCAGTATAGCGCCAAAGTTATATAAGTTTCTGCAAGGAAGAAGATGAAATAGTTTCCATCGTCAAGAGTCAGTCATATGTAAAGAATTATTAAAAAAAAATTAAACAAGTCTCGACTGTGTTAATGTCTGCTATCTTAATAAAATTCATTTTTATTTTTTTATGCTTTTTTTACTTTGATATACCCACATGGTGATGACACCACTCACATAAAAACACCACAGCTCGTTTAGGCTCTATGGCATGCCAAAGAAATATACATTCATACACTCGAAAAATATAACCCTCCTTCTTTCGCAGTCGGGTAATAAGCACTTCTTTCACTGTCCCAGCATAAAACTGACGGGAGAGAGTTTATATTTTTTAGAAACACAAGTAATGACTAAATAACTTATAAAAATTCCTCAGGCTACTAACCATGTTGAACCAAAAATGTCGTCAAACATGCTATTCCTCCAACAACCATACTCATACATAAAGTCCACCTTCTTCCAAGCCTCTCCATTGAAGGCCAAAGGAATAAATATGTAGGTAGCTCGACAATACCAGCTAAAAAGAAATTCAAGAATTCGTCTCCACCCAAAACAGGCGCGTAGTAGGACAACCCAACATAGACACTGGTATTTGTGAACCAAATGAATGTTATGATTATGGTTTTCTTTCTTAAATTGGGTGTTCTGAAGAGATCCAAAATACCATACTTCCTAGATTTGGCTTTTTCTACATCTTGGTTTAGTTTGTCTGTTTGGTATTTGCGGTGGAGCTGCACCATATAATTTGCTGGTAAAGATTTACCATTGATTCTGAAAAAAATAAGATAAAAATCATTTAGTACCAAATTACTCATATAATATTTACGTACGGACTTTAATGACAAACTAGTCTTTGAGTATAAAATTGGGTCATAATAAAAAATCATAGCTTCATTTTCAGAGATTAACGAAGGAAAAGCAATATTTCTATATTAATATAGTTTGACTGCCTTAAGTAGCAAAGTCTACAGCTAATATCTCTAGTATTATTTTAACATTTCACTTACTTTGCCATATTTTTCAAGATTACTTCGGCTTTTTCAAACTGCCCTCTTGCTAATAGCCATCGTGGACTCTCTGGCATTGGCCACAAGTATAAGAAGAAGCACACAAACGGCAGCGTGGTAGCAAGCGCTAAATGACGCCAATCTCTGACTAAGTACACCACACTCGCTAGCAGAATCAGACCACTTGAATAAGCTATGTTTGAGAGAATTGTGCATAAGGTTCTACTTCGTGGGCCTACAAGTTCTATAGCTGTGGAAGTAAAAAATAAATTTATTAAGTCAAGTCAGTCAAGGACCGAGTCAGAAATTCAAAATAATTTGGACAATATTACGACATCCATGCCTGACCCCACTTCAGCTAACCAGACCATTCTCTTTCTAATTTATAGTTCAGATCATTTTTTTAAAGCCAAATTAATGTCTCTAATTAAATTATATATTAATGTCCATCTCGATTTAGGAACTTAACTACCCAAATACCCAAAGTAAATATTTAGATTAAGTTTATTAATTATTCAAATAAATTACGTTGTAAAGTTTCAAGTGGCTGTACCATACTCACCTAACACATAAGGTGTAGTCATAATTGCTGGTACAGTGAATCCCACACCAATTCTATAAATTATCCAAATTATATAATTTTGAGCGAAGGCAGTCGCTACTCCAAAGATACACTCGATAAGCAGATAGATGAAAAACGCTGGTTTCCTTCCGAATGAGTCCTGGATGTAGCCGAAGATATAATTACCGACGATGCCTCCTACAGCCAGAAGCACTAATCCAAGAGTCGGCAGAAAGTCTCTGTTGCAGACGAGGTCCCACTGTACGTAAACATAAAATAATAATATTCTCACTGATAAGCTTCCTTGATCAGTACTGTCTGTAGTGCAGTGATCTTGTAAATCTTTAGTTACGGCAATAATTTAACTATTCTTGAGTGTCGTAATTTAATTACAAGAAAAGTGACACTATTGCCTGAGGCGCTCATTGCCCAGTTGCACTCGGTGATTAGCAACAATCACCGAGGGTAAGCAACGACGGCGCGGGTCAGTACCTGGATGGTTGACCGCTGGTGGCATGCTACCATGAGCGTCTCCGAGATTTGGAGGTCACGTTAAGGAGTCGGTCTGGTCGTGAAGCTTAGTTGGAAGCCTTTGGGCGGCTAAAAAACATCCAATAGCCATAACGTTGTCTTGCCAGTCCCCAATCCGCACTTGGCCAAGAGACATATGGCCTTAACCCTCTCCTGAGAGGAGACCCGAGCCCAACAGTGGGACATTATGGGTTGTTGATATACCTCTCTGCCTGACGGAAAGCATGAACAGAATCCAAGAGTAATGGTCACCATACTCATTGTGAATGCAGACACTGCAACTCTGCAATGTCTATCCATATAATTTAAACTAATGTGTGAAAGGTAGCCGTGAGTTGTTTATGTTAGTTTATAAACAAATAAATAAAGTGAATGGACTGAGATCGACGGATGAAAGGGTTCAGGTTAAAGCAATAAATTGAAGAATGACAGAGTAGAATGAAAGAAAAACATTCTGCGCATGAGCATTCAAACTCAAGATTTACTTTTGCTACGAGCTGAGGAATAAAGAAGTAATTTAATGATAAGCATTTTTAACTTCCGTATTTGGTAGATATGGGACTGCGTTACGTGGGAAAGGCACGAATGGGCCGGCTCATGAGTGATCACAGAAAACCGACGTAAAACAGCGCTTGCGCTGCGTTTCACCGATTGAGTAGAGGATATAGAAGGCCCATAACCCAAGTTCTCCCCCCCCCATCTCTCTAAGGTCGGCAAAGCACTTGTGACGCCTCTGGTGTTTTGAGTGTTCATGGGCGGCGGTAATCGCTTAACATCAGGCGATTCATCTATTCGTTTGACCACTATACCATTAAATAAAAGATATTACTCACCTCAGTAACGACGGTGTTTTTATAAATATTTCTATTGTAATTCCAGCCTTTAGTGCACGGTACAATTTCTGCTGTAGATTGTTTTAGAGCTATATCGTCCAGGGTCCTATAACTTTTGGCAATATCACTGTAGTTCAGCTTGTACATGCTGCACTCTGAATACTGCAGTACACCATTCTTTAGCTCCATGGGAATGCTGGAATTTGAGTGAGGATATGATGAACGGGATCTCTGAAGCTATTTCTAATCTATTGAAACGATAAGTCGTCTAGTCAGGATTTATTAGTGTCGTAACTTACAAGTCTGTTAGACACCGATGAAAGCAAGTAAAGAAAGCAGCACCTGAATTAAACTATTTTCTAAGGTTACCAGAATACATATCAGATCTAGAAAACCCGCGAAAGCTAGCTAGATCCTGAAGTTGTCATATAGAAAGTAGTATAAAGTATCTGAAGCTGGATTGTCAAATAGATTAAAAAGATATGTGGAAGATATATAATTAAAAATATATAAGATTAACTCTAAAGAGTGTGCTTCGTATTTGAACGGACTTAAGCAACGGTTTCTAATACTTTTGCCAAAACTAACAGAAACCATAATTCTAGATAACTCATCTCCCCGGACTTTAACTAGCTGTTGCCCGCTGCCCCACCCGCGTCTATGTCGCAAATAGTAGCCTTTATGTTACTCTAATGTATCAGCCATATTACTGTAAAGTTTCATCCAAATCCGTTGAGTAGTTTTTATGCTAAAGAGTAACAAACATTCATCCATACATACAAACTTTCGCGTTTATAATCCTAGTAAGATTTAAATGTTAATACCTTACCTCATATTCTTGACTAGATTTATATCCGATATAATATCAAGTTCAGGAACCTGGCACCAGTGTTCAACGTTAGCTGCCATGAATAATTGCGCGTAGGCATGGAAGCCGCACGGTATTACGGCCGGGAGTAGGATCAGGTATATGACCAGCTTCTGGTAACGTCCGAACGAGCCTACGTCCTCTAAGATTGCGTCGAAATCCATTCTGAAGGTGTTTAAAAAGATATGTTAGATTTTTACTTGTTTATATCATGTTACATTGTTTTTATTACGTGTTTCCTTCCCATTATGATCATCCCATTATAGGTCTTTAAGGGGCTTGAAGAAATATAGTGTGGGTCTCCATACTGCATAGTCGACCCGCTTTTAGATTCTACCCATGTTTTCCATCAGATAGATTAGAGTCATTTCCATAGATATATATAATACAGTTGGCGTAATTTATGGGGTACAGATGTGACGTGTGTACACGTATATATCTTATTTTAAGTAGATATTAGCCATTAATTGGTCTGACCCCAATCCAAAAAAAAGCGATTACGAAGTAGGAACTTATAATAATTTAACTTGAGATATTTATACCGATCATTAGGTAATAATATAATTTACCGTTATGCTGGTCAGCGTGTTATGGTAGGCAAACATTCCCTTTCTCGGAAAAGGCCTATGACCAGCAGAGGACAGTTAAAGGTGACGATAATGACACCATATTTGTCACTTTGCCCGTTCTTGGTACATTATTATTCGAAATATACTTTATTCACAGCAGTTGTAGTTGATGCAACAACTACTCCGCCCTAAATAACTCTATTATGCCCGTCTTTTCCCCTTCAAGTACCTAGTTCTATGTTTATTATATTGATCTCATTGTACTGAATTACTACCATTACATTAAATACGAAGAAATCTAGGTACCACACTTAAGCTATCGTAAGACTCCAAGGGTCATGATAGTCCTTTAGAAATAAGTAATCTTACCTTAAAATTGCTGTTTATAACTAATATAAACAATATCTAGAAACACTCTGTACCCATTGTCAAAGCCCTTCACTGTTTCTATCCCGACTGCCAGATTGTGCAAACGCTTACGGCCATACCTACACATTAGATGGGGACACTAAACACTCGTATGAATACAGGTTGATGCAAGAAATAAACTTAAATCTATACCTACTAATATTATAAATTTGGAAGTACTTATGTCCGCCTCGTTGTTACGCTTTTACGAATAAACCGCTGCAACAATGACAGTGAAAGTCAGCATGGAGATAGTGTGATTTTTAAGGAAGAACATAGGTTAATTTTTACTGCGATAACCGACATACACACGGGCGGTGCCGCGGCCAATACCTGATATATAAAACTAACTAACTAACTGACCCGGCGAACTGCGTACCGCCATGTTTATTTCCGTGAATATTTTCTAAATTACCGAAAGGCGGTAGAAGAGTAAAAATTTAGGACTATATGTATTTTTTAATTCTACAAAATAAAAAAATAACGAAAAAAATTTATTCCAAAAATTAAAAAAAATTTTGGGGTGGACCACCCTTAACACTCTGGGGTATAAAAATTTGTTATAAACCTATTCTCATACCAATTGAATATATATATATATAAAATTTCATCAAAATTGGTCTAACCGTTTCGGAGGAGTATAAACACTAAATCTGTGATACAAAAATTTTATATATTAGATGTCACTCTTAGTGTTTTAGTTCTCGATATTAGGTATACCGGAGATAAATATGGACTTAGATATTAAAAATTACAAAAAGGAAGTGATTTGTCAGCTTTTGTATTCTGTATCAAACTATACCAGACATCTCATTAAAGTTTACTGAACACCTGAAAACTAAACACCTGTATTGACATCTAAAAGGCATACATTTCAAGAATACACGTTTATATTTATAGACTTTTGGAAACTGAACTCATAAAATACCATCATTATCAACTCCCGTATGGTCTAGTGGCTAGGATACCTGGCTTTCACCCAGGAGGCTCGGGTTCGATTCCCGGTACGGGAAAATTCTTTTTGTTATCTCAAAGATTCAATTTATCTCTTTTTCTTTATTTTTTGAATATTCTTTGGTAAACATATTGACAGTATTTCTATACTAACCAATATTTTCGTCTAAATACGCAGTGTCGTGAGTTTGTTAAATTGTTGCGACTCGAATACATAGTAAATGTTTTATTAGTAATAATAATAATAATATCTTTTTTTAAATTTCCATGAAGCATTTATTTCAGTTTTACTTTAACACAAATTATTCACACATTGGAAGATAATGTCGAGCAATGAGTTGGCCAGCGTGGGGACGTATGGCCTTAACCCTCTCCTGAGAGGAGACCCGAGCCAAGCTGTGGGACATTATGGGTTGTTGATTTGATTTGATTTGAGTTTTCAATAAACCTCCCACACTAGGTGCGCCTAGTACCTAGCCTGTCTTGTGACAAGTTTTTATGAACAGAACAAGTTTAGATTTTAAAGTATTATGTAAATTCAATAAGTATTTTTATAACTTTAAAAATATACGTTTACCTATGCATCGCGTGTTAGTGACTTGATAAATCTTATAATACCTTTAAACGAGCAATTCTTGCATCATTAACATCCTATAATCTCCCACTGCTGGGCTCAGTAGAGGGTTAAGGCCATACGTCGACGCGGTCGAGTGCGGGTTGGGGACTGGCAAAATACGTTGTGGCTACGTATCTTGCCGTTGGATGTTTTTAAGCCGCCCGAAGGCCCCAACCAAGCTTCACGACTGTTATTCTATGATAACAGCCGGGACCGATTGCTTAACGTGACCTCTAAATCACGTAGACGCTCATGGTGGCAACCAGCGGTCACCCATCCAGGTACCGACCGCGCCGTTGTTGCTTACCCTCGGTGTTTCTAGTCACCGAGTGCAACTGGGCTATGAGCGCCTCGTGTTTCTTATCACATCAATAATTTTTTTGAGTACAAAAATTAAAAGAGAATTTTATTACACCACATGTAGATAAAATGGGATGCGCGTGGGCAATTATTTCATTCGCTGTAGTCAGCCAATTCGATTAGCTATATAATTGAAGCATAGGACCGTCCCCTGCCAAACCAAGGTCTTGAAACTATGTAGATGTAGATTCATAATCAATGGACGGTTATCTTTTAAAAAAAATATATCAGTTAGATAAAACTGGCACTGTATGATGAAAAGTTGGATTAAAATAATTGTCGATGGGCACCCCAAGGCTTTCTCATGGTCATTTTAGCTTTTCTTCCACAATATTATAAAAAAGATCTATATTATGTATATTTTTAAATGTAAATGTAAATGTATACTAGCTATATTGTGGCAAGATATAAACTATTGTATAACAATAATTTATTTCGTATTTTTATTACGAATCAGGTGAGGCCCACTTAGCGCGTTCTAGGAGTACGAAACTAGTTATGGCAGTCTATGTATGTTTTTATGTTCCATCGGAGCGCATAAACTACTGAACCTTTTTTCAATGAATGCTTGTTTTAGATGATTAATATTGTTTAGAACTACTGAAAGAATTTGTTTATAATAAAGGCTTATGTCTAGCAGTGGATTGCTAAGGGTCGTTGACGTGATCTGATAAGATTTCAAATGTATTCCTTTAGAGACGTCCAAAAGTTACTTCAACCACAATACTGCTACTGTTACAAACTCCTAAAATGTATAAAATGTCCATATTTTCATTTTTAAATTCGTGCAGATAATTTTAAAAATTAACTGACCGTGATACGTTAAAGGCCAAAGTCAGAGAAATTTAATTTATAACCTCAAATATAAATTTATATACTTCATTCAGTATGTATATTATATAAATATTTATCTATACATTTATTTATGTATTTTTAAGGTTAATCATTGTCTTATGTTTGCTGTTGATGACTTCCCTTCATAAGATAAGTGCACCTTTTTTTTAACGTGTGGAAACCCACTCGGGCCTTACCCCACCGGGGTTTGCGGCGGGGCGGTGTGTCGGAATCGAACAGACTAAAACCACACGGTGTGCCACTCTGCGCCTGAGACGGGAGGAATCCAGGAACCGCTTGCTTACGCCATCCGGACCCCTCCCAGCGCCTGCCCGCACCGAAGCGGGCACCGTCTCTAGATGTTAAATCCTCTCAATTTGGGCGACGTACGGCACACGCGTAACGTCGCCCCCACGCGGCTGGCCTGTCACACTCAGGGCGGCATGAGGCGCTGGTAGGCGCGCCTCCGCCGCCCGGTTCGCCGGCGGCGGATCAGGTCCGAGTGGAGATCGTCCTCCCGGGCCTTCTCCGCCGCTTCCTTCTGCGAGATGACTTCCTCGCAGAAGGTCGCGACCGCGGTAAAACTGCTCTCGCCGCCGGCCATGGAGCGTACGACGGCTGGCAGCGAGAGATCTCCTCCGATGACTGCAGTGAGGACCCGACGTTGCGGCGCCCAAGCGGGGCACACCGCCAGCGTGTGCTGGGCCGAGTCCTCACTGCAGTCGCAGTGGTGGCAGGCGGGACTCAATTCCCTCCGCGCGACCGAGTGCAGGTAGTTGCCGAAGCAACCGTGCCCGGAAAGCACCTGCGTCAGTCGGAAGGAAAGGGCCCCGTGCTGCCGCCCTGCCCACTCGAGGATGACTGGCTGGAGTGCTTCCACGGTGGCGAAGCCAGCACGTGGAGCCTCCAGCCACGAAGACCAACGAGCCATCGTGGCTCGACGGGCGGCTTCACGTACCTCTTCGGGAAAGATAAGTGCACCTACCACATACTTTATTGCATCATCCAAAGGTTGACTGATAGAAAATGCCATTTCACATTTAGTCCGGCGCAAGCAAATGTAATGCAGGAAGTATTATTAAAATAAAATAAATCTTTTCAAACAACGAATTTTTTTCTCTCTTAAAGTTTTAACATTTATAGTATGTCAAATATGCATGTTTCTCAGGAGCTGTTTGATCTTTTTGTGAGACGACTTTTACGATAAAATCCAATGTGCTATCAAGCGTGCTGTTTAGTTGTTTGTAAACTTTATTTTTCGGTGAATTGGTAAACTGGAACAGGAACCTCTTTAAATTAAGTTCAAATTTAAATCATTAAATGTTCTGTATATCGACGGCAAAAAGCAGAAATATAAGTTGGGGATCGACCTTATAGTAATACTTTCTAGAATAATTATTTTATAAAAGCATCATTGGAAGCTAGGTTTTGTCTTCCTAAGACGAAAAAAATCATAAATAAGCTTTTATCTATTTTGTATATATTTTTTATCTATAATTTATTTAAGTTTTTTAGTTTATAATTTATAATTCAGAAGCCATATTTTTTTAAGGTCTTGATTGCCTTTTATTGATTCTTTAAAGATTAATGTTATGTTTCAAAGTTCTAAGGTGGAAAATAATAAAGTATAATTAGAAAAGTCTATGTATTATTGTAGTAAAGGCCTACATTATTTTATATACATAATACTATCGACAATTTCGACAAATTAACAAAATAACAAACATGTTAACATGTGACTCACAATGAGTGTAGCTACTAGCATCATAAATAAAGTACGTCCAAACCAAGAAGTTAATTCTGAAATTATTTTATATACAAAAATAGTGACCCGCAACGTGACCAATTACGTTTCAAGTTAATGTATGAAACGATATTTTCTAGGAATGTGATTGGTCGACGGTCGGGGTGATTGATTAGTCAATATTTTATTATTGTGAATGGACTATAGTCTGTTGGTATTGACCGATGACCAAAAAACAATAAACAATTGACATTAAATCTGGTGACACATCTTCCTATACCATTCGGGGTCATTCTTTGCAACGCTTTCAGGTCTTCCGTCTTTGTGTCTGTAGTGGAACTCCGATACTCCTCGGCCTGGCACACTGTTGACGATGAATTTGCAGAACCGTTCACACATGCGAGCATCCCAGTCTGACGATACGTAGTGGATGGACTCGTATTCTACTAGAACCTGCCGGAGAAACATAAAACATGGAATTATTCTTTTATTCGTACCTACTGTATTTCGCGGGTAGGAAATGTCAGTCTGGAAATGATTAATGATGTTCCGTCCGTATCTACCAGAGGTTACAAGATCGTTTTGTACGTCAAATCTTTCTTTTAAAGCACCTGAGTTTGGTCATTTAATTGGACTATCCCTGGGAAGAAAGGACGAAACGAAATCTGGCATCGTTTCATAAGTCCATACCTGAACATGATATTCCTGATCACCAGCCAGGAAGGTGAAGGCATAGTCCCTGGGTGCGGTGCCGTTTTCTCCGTGCTGATAAAGTTTCAAGTCTACCGACTTTATAGCGTGAGTTTCCCCGTTTGGTAAAGAGATCCAACCCGCTTCGAAACTAAAAAAGAGAACATTTTATTGAGTATTTTATAACAAGTGGCATGTAAGCGAAGAGCCACTAGCACTCTTAAATATACCCGAATATATTAAAACATGACCATATACTTAGTAATTCAAGAAACTAGAGATTAAGGCATCGATAGTACTTCGTTATAGCGTATATTCTATGGTAAATGGTCTTAAAAAAGGCGGACAGGTTTTGCGAATATTGCAATCCTCTCTAAAACTAGGTACATTATTTGAAAATACATAATTTATGTAAAAACTATACTTCTTTTAAGCGGTCTTATCTTCAGAAAACATACCTGATAGACCTGCTGGCCACCCAATATTAAAAAGTATTGTAATTTATTATATAAGTATTAGAATGTCGGGTCTTTACACGAGAGTTACTTACACGGAAGCTGTGGAAGGCTGGCAGATGACTCCCACGCAGATGTTGATGCCATTCTCCATGAACATGTGGTGGAATGCGTACCGGTGCATCAGAGTCCAATCTCGCCTGTAACCTGCGGATGCAATTTGTCAGAACTTAATTAATAGCTCGGACTTTGCCTATTACTGTTTTAGGGGGAGTTGGTGACTAACTATCTACTTTGATTAGAATAATCGATTAAACATTAACATGAATACTCATACGACATAGTAGTAAAAGGTTTAGGACGAGACTTTTAAAAGTATATTTTGGAATAATAAATATTTTTTTATTATAAATGTAGACTAACTCAATTAAAATTGTTAATGTAAAGGAGTGGCAATTGACAGAACTATTCTTGTTGTCTTGTTCTTGCTTGTTGTCCGTTTAGATAGATTTAAAGGTTCTCTGATGAATGTTTTACAAAAAAAATATATATTATTATATTATTATTATTACTGATATCCACACATCGAATACTCGTTGAAAGGAAAGTACATATAATATACATATATCAGTTGTGTGTTATTGTATATATGTGTAACGATCTCACCAAAACTGTGGTCTCTGAACGAAGGCAGCGTGTACTCAAAGGACTCATTATCGATTTTGAATTTACACTTCAATGTCCCAAACTGCTCATAGTGTGACTGGTGGGCCCTGAAATAACAAAAGGGAATCTTCAGAAAATTGTAGTGGGCAAATCAGGTTTACAAGTGTGTTTTTCCGGCAAATATTAAGAATATATATAACCGTGTTTTGGTACTATTGGGCAGACTTGACTGGAGTGACGATGAAAACTAATATTAAGCAGTTTTTTGGTTTCTTTTCACCGGGCGAGTGATGTAACGGGAACGCAAATTTTCTAGGTTTAGTGGGAAGTGTCTCAAAGGGAGGCAAGTCCAAGGGTGGTGTTATTCTGTTCGCTGGACCCTCTAAGCCATAGAAGTAGATTCAAGTGATATAAGATCATTTAAAGAAATATCGAAAAAATAAGGTATAATATGTCATTTTACATACCGTTAGAAGAATTCCTTCTAAAAATGAAGAGTAAAAAAGTAGGTACATAATTAATCACAGTTTTCTCACGTTTTAAGTCCTTGGAAGTACTCCCTGCTCCACTTCTCTTTAGCGATTGATCTGATGACCGCCGGCGGGTGCAGATCGCTGTCAAAGTCAAAAGGCTTGCTCGTGGCGCTCCACTCGCCAAAGAAATCTACTTCAACTATTTTCTCAGGGTTGCTTTGGTACCTGAAAGTCAATAAAGTCGGGTTTTTATTTCTATGTTATATTGAAAAAATATTAGGGATTGGGTTATTGAGAACTAGCTGACTAACATAGCTACACCATAGCCCGCAATTACCTATTTCTATTACGACCTCACTGAAATCCGGTATCAAGAATTCTTTTCGACCTTTTTCTACTTATTTTTTATTAAGATCATCATCAGAGGCCTTACTAAGCCGGCAGAACACACGTGTATCTCTTGAGTTGCTGATTTCCTTGGGTTTAGGTTATCCTTTATCGTGAAGCCACGAGCCTGTTCCTTGATATCTTATGTCGTAAAAAGCCTAGATTACTTCTTCATAAAGTATAACTCCAATGATGCAAAAAGGACAATAAGATAGCTATATTCTAAATCTCTGTTTTATAACTTACCTCATTTCCCCTTTGTAGGAGACTGTCCACTTGGCCATAGGTGCTACAGGCGTTATTTTAAGACCTTCAGCACCGAACTCTCCAATTTGCGCTCCAAATAGTACTGTATCTGGAATCTTCTTGCTGCATAATAGGCCCTTACCTGGCAACTAATACGTCATATATTAGACTAACACTATAATTAGAGGGCGGAAGCTTGTCAATGAATGGAAGCAAAAGAATTATTAATTATTACATGACACCTGTTTTAGAAGCGCAAATGGCTCACATACTGACAATAAGGCTTGATGTACCTAAACCAATTGGCAATATTTAGTTTTAGGCGCTGCGCAAACGTGTCACCCAATGAAACTACTGGCCACTGGTAGTTGATGTGCCTGATGGCGTCATTCGGATACACCGGTCGCTAATTCTGGCCACAATTCGTCGCTTGTTTTCCGCCAGTCTCACAATGGACGTCGTGAATGGCTTGGCGTTGATGTAAGGAGACAGCCACCGAATACAACTTTTCGGTTGCACAGCTCATACTGATTGTAAGATTGTAAGGACCTTTGTTAATGTGGACGACTTTTAGTTTCCAGTTACCAACACCGAACACTTTTTGATCGTCAAGAGTATGTGTTAAGTGGAAGTAACTAGACACAAAAGAAGTTTACGTATGCGCAGGAAGTGAATGGTTTTATACTGGTTCTATAGAAATCAAACATTTATCAGTAGCTTGTATCTGACACAGGACAAAAAGTGTACACCTTTGCGCCCTTTTTTATCGGTCCAGAGGTCCGTAGCTACTATGTAGGCTGACATTAAGCCGGACTAATTCCTTTTCACCAGAGATATCGAAGCGTAAGCAATGTTTAATGGCAAAATCTAAAGTTAGAAAGTCAAGAATAATGATGTTTTCCCTGTAACTCTTCAGTAAACCATCATATTCCTAAGGAGGACTGTGACAGACAAGCGTTGGAGAGAACAGTCAAAATGTTGATTGTAAAAGCAACTTTAAGATGGTGATGTTACAGTTTGACTCACCCCAATATAGAACAGCCCATTGCACATGCCTAAAGGTCTGCGTTCACAGCCAGCGATTACGTACACTCCCTTGTCGGAGTCTAGTTCGGCCTTAGAAGAAATGAAGAAAACTGCATCGAAAGCCTAAAAATGAGTAAATTGTGCTGTAGTAATGGCCCGGAGTACCTTAATAATGAAGTTTTGTGTTAATTGAGAAATTGATAGTTCTCAATAATACTACAAAGAATTTGAATTATTTGAAGGCGATGTAATTAAGGTATACAAATTGAGAGTACGAGTATTTTAGACATGTCGAAGACTGTTAACAAATTTATTATAAATTTTTATCTTCTTATATCTGAGACCACCTGTCT
Source organism: Hyphantria cunea (assembly GCA_003709505.1). Lineage (NCBI taxonomy): Eukaryota > Metazoa > Arthropoda > Insecta > Lepidoptera > Erebidae > Hyphantria > Hyphantria cunea. The sequence continues at coordinate 364,373 of PKRV01000612.1, forward strand.
TGTAATAATGATTGTATAAAAAACAATTTCTATTTTACCTTAGGATCATCGCTGAACGGTTGTGCCCTTTCCATGAGGGAAGCATCAGCTATTGCTTTGCGACCCTGACCTGCATCACCTTGGGTTCCAGCCTCAGAGTTTTTGCTAGCATACTGTAAGAGAAAAAGTATACGTTTTATTTAGTATATATGGACTCCTAATCTATCTAACCGTTTTTTAAAAAGTGAATTTTGCTCACTTGTTTAAGATAGGATTGTTAACCGGTGGGTCGGTAGGGGTTTCCACATATAAAAAAGGATCGTTAACATACATCTTATATAGCAATAGAAGTCGAGTAGGATTGAAAAGAGATGCAGACGAAGTGGCATGGGTTTTATAAGTTAAACGGTGTGTGTGTATTATGTCGTGATTTTTTAGTAAATGGTGCGATGCGACAAATGACTACAATGGAAATTTATCTCTATATTTTTTTAAAATAATGAATATTATGGACATCTAACACACAACGCCATCTCGTCCCAAACTTAGCAGAGCTTGTTATGGTTACTAGATAACTGATATAGATACAAACTTTTTTCTAAGTACATACATATTATACATAGAAAACACCCAAACTACGAAACAAATTTTTATAGGTCATACAAAGATTTGGTCAGACCAGAAGCAGAGGCGGAGAATCAGATGCTTAACCAAGAACTCAAGCCCTGCAGCCGCAAACGCTACCACTGCACAAACGAGGCAGTCAAACGACGGCCGAAGATAATAATTTATTGATATTAAATTTTGTAAGTACATATATCGAAGAAATAACCAAGGTGGCTGATATAGGAATAAAAACAAGGTCATTGAAATGGAAATGGACAGGGCACATGTGGAGATCGCATGTAGAGAAATGGACTAGAAAAGTTACGGAATGGTATCCCAGGTATGGGAAGAGACATAAAGGAAGACCGGTAAAAAGATGGGAAGACGATCTGCCAAATGGATGGAGAAGAACTACGCTAGACCGAAACAAGTGGAGTGAATTAGAGGAGGCCTATGTCAGAAGACAACCTGACTTGTTTGTCGATGATGCTATTTGATCAGATATCATGTAATTAATTATCAATTAAAAAAAAAAAAAAGTGTAAAGCAGGTTACAAGAAATAAAGGCTATTTTTATTTACTATTTATTCTATAAGTACATATATCTTTTACATATATTTTACAAGTCGGATAATACAGGTAGAAGGTGTCCGCATTTCTTAAGATCCCCTGCGCTCAGGGAAGAAATAGCACTGAGGTGTCCTTTTGTTTTAAGTCCGTGAACATTGATTAAATAAAATCTATGCAAATACAGTACAGAGTTTGTTGGCCGGTTGGCCTTTTAAAAACAGCCATGGGCGCCTTTACTATAAGGTAAAGACGCCCCTGGCTATAGATTTTGTACGGCTTGAGGCTAGGTCTCCTAAGGAAGGTAAGCTGGTTGATTCTTTTTAGAATCAACCAGCTTACATGATCTTTTGAATACAGAAAAAGTGCAGAAAAGTGGGGAGGGAAATTATGACAGTGTATGCAGCCTATATATTTTATTAACTCTATACACTTAAGAGACAGTTTTTTTGGGTAGATCGATTGTTTTATTAAATTAAACGCCTTTAATTAGCTTGCCCTGTTTGTTTGTTTGAATTAAATCTAGTAATTAAACTTTGACCTTTTCTTGTTCGCAGATTGTTCTGAAATTTGGTATACACATTTAGTTCTGATTACAATACAATAAAAAAATTCAGTTTCGTTGTGATTTACAAGATGGCTACCGCTATAAAAGGGCGGCTGACAATTTTGTCACGATTAGGTACTTAATATGGATATCAAATGAAAGGGCTTCACTAGTAGAACACAGATGAGACTTGAATATGTTAGTTAAAAAATGTTTTTTTTATAAGTAGGTATTAGGTTCTTATATGACCCTGATGCGCGACTGTTATGTGGCTGCTTGTCAGAATACCTACCGAAGTGCCACCTAAACGACACGAACGTAATATCACTGGATTATCGTGCACCTGTATGTAGTAGATAACATAAAATTAAATCGTAAGTTTAAATCTAATGAGTTGTGGAAAATCGTTATCAATGACGAATATAGCATTATAATACTATTTATCATCTAACTGTCAAATCCAAAACTAATCTTACTTAAATATAAAGGCGAGAGTATGTATGTTTGTCACGCTTTCACGGTTAATAGTTTGAACAGATTTCGATGAATTTTGTCATACCTAGAGATATATAGATTGTAGTTTGGAACAGCACTTTTTATTCTGAGAAAATGTAGTGTTCCCGTTGTTGTCCCTTATGATGTATACATTTATATATTTTTAGTTGCTTTGAAAACAAATATTAATTAACACCATTTTAATAAGGGATTTTGTGTGTTTCACCCAAAACAGCTATACATATTTGAATGAAATTTAAGACAGAGATATCGTCTAAAAAAGCAAATGGGCTTCTTTTTAACCCGAGAAAATGTAGTGTTCCCGTAGGATAAGCAAGGAACTACAAAAACCGCGAGTAAAACCGCAGGTAGCATCTTGTTGGTTGTATTTTAAGGTTGAAAATTGTGTAAAAATGGCTATATAAAGCTAAAGTAATCCGGAACCTGTTGTACTACAAAAGTCTATAAAGTGAAAGCTCTAGCTATTCTGGTTAAAGAATAAAACAAGACATTTCAAACGAACGAAATTCAACTGTCAGAAAGACCGTAGTAGATATCACTTCTCTAGTGTATAAAAAAGGTATTTTATTATTTAAAGACTCACTGCATTCCATTGTTATCTTGAAACGCATTTGCGTGCATTTGTACAATACCTAAAGTCTGATGTTTGACAATTACACGAAATATTTTCATAGTACGATTAAACATAAAGTAAGATTGATCCCATACTTTTTTTTCTGAATTTTGGATTCCGAACTTAGTTGTCATTGTAATAGTCTATATAAAGTTTGTTTTTGGTTATAAATGCTAAATTGCTTAATTGTTTCTTCCCTTTTAAATACTCAATGAAATTTTATCCTGTCTTTTATCAAAGGGTTTTCGACAGTTACTGTAGATAATTGTAATACAATATCTATTTAAATTTCAAAAAGTGTCATCGATATCAATGTTTTAAGTTTCCTTTAATTTTCTATCCTTAGACCCTTCTGGAACCTAAAACTGAATATTTCGTTTCATTACCCTATTTTGTGTGTTATTTATTCAATTGTCAAACAGTGTATAATAACGATTAGTTAAAATATATCCTTAGCTACTTACCTTCCTAAAATAATAGAGACTCGCAAACAATACATATTTCAAATAATACCACTTTCCCGGCACTGCATATATACCAAATATCGGCTTAGCGTCTTTACATAACAAATTATAAATAAATAATATCACACCAACAGCAAATAGTCCCAATACGAGTGACATTTTGTAACACTAAACTGCTAATGTGTTGATAATTGTGATGGACATTGGACGATAAGGTTTGTGTTGGCAAGTGCCTACACTATTGTGTTATATCATGTTACGTATTCGTGTTCATTTAAGTCGATTATCAATGTAAAGACAGGTGTACACTGAGAATAATACTAACGTAAGGGGAGCTTCTCAATGCATGTGGTCACGAATCAGGAATACGGAATGTCACGACCACTATTTACCCTGTTGATGCCATAGCAGCCGATTAAGGAGCAAACTAAACAGGGCAATAGTATTGTAGAGAAGGAATACTTGACATAAACTTTATACAGACTGACTGCCTCGTTGGTTAGCGTAAGTGACTGCAGATCAAGAACTCTTGGGTTCGATTCCCCGGTGGGATTGCTATTGGGTTATTCTTACAAGTCATTCTTAATAGCAGCCCGGAGTATGGAATATGGCGGTGTTTCCTGCTAGTGCCTCGGAGACCACGTTAAGCCGTAGGCCCCAGTTGCTATGAACATCTAGGGCAATCGTTATTGGGAAGTCAGTACTCTTAATTTTGTTGACAACTACTTCAATCTTCGAATTCAGTTTACCCTCAGGGTCACGGCAGTACGATGCCATGCTCCGTGTTAAAACTGATATTTATATAGGCTAGGAAAATGATGAAACTTTATACAGACTCTTCTGACCGGCGTGGCCAGTATAAGGTAGTAAATAATAATCAGCCAAAACCTTTTTCAAGTATAAACTTATTTAGGTACGTTGAGTACTTTTTTGGTGAACATACCTCATGGAAGTCGAGTCGTCATCACCGAACCCTTTCCATTAGCTAGGCATATTTTTTTACATTTATTAAAAATGGCTGTTTTGAGTTTTCATAACTCCTTCATGTTTTTTTTCTAAAGAGGCCCATTGCCAGCACTGGTCTAATCGATGATAATATATGTTCCAAACAGAGTTTTAGTATTTAGCACTATCTTTGAGGAGCAAGTAGGTAAGTCTTAAACAAAAATTAAGAAACCTTAATCTCATTTCGTCCTGTTTAATGCAGATTATTTATGCAGTAACTAACCATTTTCCCGCCATTGGACCCGCCTTTACAAGAAGCTCTAAGCGTCAAGCTACAGTGACGTATAATATTTATATCAATGAATTTTCTAATTAATAAAACATTTAAATCTAGCTCCAGTGCTTAACAAACAAACGAAAAAACTGAACAGAACTGTCTTTTAAAATACTCAAGATTGCCAAGTGTGCCCCAACATTAAAACAGCTAATTCAATTTGTATTAAAGATATCGATTTTGACAGTAATGATATACTTTGGCAATGACCATCTGTTTTTCGCTAATGTAACCTTTGCAAGGCGTGCTTTACATTCAAAAAACTTGGACTTAGGGTAACTTGGCTTATGTATTGACATGTTTCTGCATCATAGGGCTGTTTCTAATAAGATATCTACAATTCATTGTTTGAATATTCACGTGATGGTCTGTTATAAAAAACTACCTTAAAATCAAAAACACCCAATAACAAAGATTGTCTGGAAGAAATCGCCGTAAGCGATAAGATCGCCAATTGTTACGTCTACTACTTTACTTTGTTACTTATCCTTTGTTATGCTTTTTTTTATTTTATGTACACAATAAAGATATAAAAAATTTCAAGATTCACAATGAGTTGTCGCTCTTTGAGAGCCTTCCGTCAGAATCACGAAAGGGAAATTGAAATACCGACTTAGCCATGATAAATTAGCGTAAAAGTGGTTCTACTCATGTTCAAAAAGTCTCTCCCACGGTAAGATTTAAGATCTACCCTCCTAGCCAAGTAGAAACTCTAAAAACGGAGTGCTTCCTGTCACAACAGTGAGGACTCAGCCCAGCACACGCTGGCAGTTTGCTCTGTTTGGGCATCAATGCGTCCAGCCCTCACTTCAGTCGTGGGAGGACTGCCCGGCCGTTATACGCTCCATTGTCGTTAGCGACAGCTGTTTTACCGGGCCTCTACCGCCGCTGAGTGTGGCTGCGGATGGTAGGTATGGGTTTAAACCTTTAGAGGCCAGCCGCGAGGAGGCGACGTTTCACGTGTGCCGTACATCATCTAAATTAGAAAGTCTACGAGCAAACGGTGCCCCCTTCTCAGGCGCAAAGCGGCACACCGTGTGGGTTTAGTCGGTCCGATTACGACACACCATTCCGCCGCAAACCGCGGTCTGATGAAGGCCCATTAAAGTTCCACGTCAAAAAGAAATGAAAAAAATAAGGAGGCTGCATATAGAGTGGTAACATCGAAAGTCGAAGTGAAAAAAAGAGGCTTTTTAAATTGTTTTATTTTAATAATATAAAACTAAATTACAATTAATCTAAGTTAGTAGAATATACAAGTGGTGACCATTACTTAAAATTAAGAATTCACTCATTATATGATTTGTGTAAAGGAATACCGGTTAGTCTAATATTTTATGCTAGTTAGTTTTTGTATTTGTGCAAGATATAAAATAAATATTCATTAAATAAAAGTAATTTGAATGTTGTCAATTAAAAAATGCATGCTGACAGTCTTATATCATCACAACCGATGATAAATTTTTAATCATGAAATAAGGTAAGTTTATGTTCAATAATTTCTAAAATAAACAAAAAAGAACTTCTGAAGTCACAAAGATTTTCATTTTGGGAATTCAATGGTAAAAAAACCTACCAACGGTACTTCGGATCGTAGAGTTTCTGAAATTCTGAAGTTTTGTTTTGTGATGGGTCATTTAGTTTGCTGACCTGCAAACGGCTAGAGTAAGGTATGGCCTAATCCCTCTCTTATAGAGAAGAGGCCTACGCACTCAAGGTTACCCTTTATTTTTGGAAAGATTACTTTTATTAATGTTTTACCCACTACTCTAGCGTCATCATTCTGCCCATTGACATGAACTTTTTTTTTGAACAGACGGACTTATTTTCCTAAACTTTTCTAACTATTTCAATGTGAATTAATTCATCTACATGTGTATAATTTTTTTTAAACTATTAACTATGTGAAGTTTGAAACTAGCTTCTTTACGCCAAAGCCTGTTTTTCCTTCAACATCTGGAGATAATAATAAGCAAGTATGTAAAGATGTTGATGATGTCCAGGTACAGGTTCAGAGCTGCGAAGATGTACTCCTCAGGGGAGAGGCTATATTTGTGCTTGCCACCCATCATGAGCTGAGTGTCGTACACGAGGTATAGACAAAATATTAAGGCTCCAACCGAACCATAGATAAGCATGAAGATTCTGTCGCCACGGAGAAAGATTGCGGCGATACCTGTGAGAAAAAGTATAGAAGAGTATTATTTCCATCTCCATATTTATCATCACATTATCCAATGATGGATTTTGACTGTTTCCGTGGCGCAGTGGTAGCGTATGCGTCTGTTGTGCTTGAGGTCACGGGTTTGATTCCCAGGTTAAACCAAATATTAGTATGATCTAAAAATATTGGTTTCGTAGTTTGGATGTTTTCTGTGTATAATATGTTTTTGTATGTATTAACAAAAAAAAATTATATGGCGACTAATATGCATCGAATTGCGGAGTGGCGAAGGAAACGAAGAAACAACCAATTCTGAATCGCGCAATAAAAGTTCTCGGGTATCATATATGCAACTTCCCAACACCAACCGTCCGGGAGCGGCCGCCAGGCATGATCACCTAGCCTGGTGGGAGCATCCTCCCTATGACATATTTACGTCAGTTATTTAGTACCCTTATTATAAACTCTGCTTAGTTTGGGACTAGATGGCGTTGTGAGTTAGATGTCTGAAATATTTATTTATAGATAGAATCGAACCCCACGTGGCTTGAGCTATTTGTTAAGATTTTGCTACATTACTTATTTGATTATTTTATTTGTGTCTCTAAATAAAACAATTTTTCATTTGTCATTCAAATTATATATGTACAAATTCATTTAAACATGTGTCGAGTTCAATTGTAATAGACCAATAAAGGCAGCCATCGTTTGATGAGACTGATGAGCACGATCTTTTGTTCTAAGTCAGTATTTAAGGGATCTTTAAGTAATATGTCAATATTTAGTATTTGAAATTTTCTAATAATTTTTATCAGTAATCTTGTTACCATAGTACAGGATCTGCCGAATTTTGGGATCGAAAAGCGAGTGTGAGCTGCGTCCAGTTATTTGTTACTATTTAGGTATTTTGTATTTCTGTGTGAGTTGACCAGTGCAACTTCGTCTGTGTTTTTAAAAATAAATTGTTGTTCTATTGGCGTTCTTACATATTTATTTTGCTCAGGACTTCTAACAAACATTAAAAGAATAAAATTGTCAAAGCAGTCGAGTAAAACTAGACTTTTAGCAAAGTTAAGGCACAAAATTTCATTGATATATTTATATGTATGTTTACACTTGTATTCATACCTTTAGAGATAAAAAAACGTGTGTGTAATGTAGGTACCTCCGTTTGTACGCTCCTAGACCTATTTTTATAATATATATTTTCAGATACATAATACACAACGCCATCGAGCCTCGAACTAAGCAGAACTTGTGCAATGAAAGTTGCATTGAGTAATAGAATACTTTTATACTTTTCATGTAAATAAATATATGTTACATTCATATCTATATTGAATATTGAAACACTCCCGAACTCCGAAACAAAAATTAGCTGATTATACAAACATTTGGGGAATCAGACCCGAGACCTCAGCTCAGTAGTCGCATACGCTATCAGTGCGCCACCAAACTCCTTTTTATATAGTTGTGTTGTATCCACGCAAGTGGAACAAATAAAAACATGATAAATTTTACCTAGTATTATGAGTATGACTCCAGCGCAAACTAGTCCTCCGCCCATAACAGTGAAGTCCCACTTGGTCTGGAAGGCGAACAGCGTCAGCGCCAGGCTCACAGCTGCTGTCACACCAACTGCCATCATTACCTGAAATTTAATACATTATCGAAACTGAATCGTTTTCCAGATGTAATTTTACCAAAATCATTACAAGGAACTAGATCAATGTTAATTATGATCGTTTTAACTGGTCACTAGTATGTATTGGAAGCAGGATCACCATCAATAGCTTTTTAATTTCCACTGCTGGAAACAAGAAGTCTTTCCTCCAAAAGGAAGTTTTGGTGTACTTTGCTGGCCTGACAGGTCGTTAGGGTTTGTTTTAAATTTTTCTTTTTTTTCACAGTGATATTGTCCGGCGTAATTTGTTCAATTACTCGCTTCTTACGACAGCCACGGGATGTATTAGAGTGGTGATGCTCTGTATTTTTAACAAAATTCTTCACTACAAGGATATTGGGAGTAAAATGCAATGAAAAAGGTAAATAAGCAGTCAGAGTTGTTCATATAAATGGATTGAGGAGTAATCCCAATTTGTGCAATCAATTTCGTTGAGAGAACCAGAGCCCAACGTCCTCCTATTTCTACCAGTTGGGCTCCAGGGCAATGTACTTGTGACTATTGAGATGCAGACGTCCTTGAAAATGTCCATAGGCTACGGTAGTCGTTTATCATAGGATCAACTGTGAGCTCGGACGGTCGTTTAAATTTCCTAGACTTCGTTTATTTCTGCTATCGCGTATGTCGATGATTCTGTTCTGGAATTCAAGAAGAAGAAGAAGTAAAAGAGGATTTGTACTTACTGCTTCGGGAGCGTGAATGCTGGAGACCAAACCTAACAACAAACTCTGAGCGAGGGTAAATATTGCAAGGAAGATGAAATTCCAAGGCGTCTGCCTTCTGATTTCGCCACAGCAAGCCATTACTATCATACTGACGATAACAATACCAAATGCGACCCATCTGAAAAATAAATAAATATTGATATTATTTTTAAATCATGTAGCCTTTAGTTCCAACATAAAATCATTTTGAAACATCCTAAGGTTGCCTGAAAAAGATTGCTTTTGGTGATAAGTCCGCTCATTGTTCATTATACACCTGACATTTTCTATACTCTCTTGAAGCTTTGTTCTACGGTATATAAATAAAGAGTTTTCTATCTATCTATCTACTGGACAAAGGTTTACCCTTAGGAGGAAGTTTTGCTTTTATAAGTTATACTGGCTGGACAGGTCGGTGAAAGGTATGCTTCAAGATTTATTTTCGATGCAGTTCTGTTGTCCTGCATAATTCGCTCCCGTACTTGATTTTTGCGATATCTACGAGTTGAATAGGGGTGGTGACGTTGTTTATTCTTAATTAAATCAGTCATTCAACTAAAAACAACAAAACTGTAGAATGAACTGTTACCTGCAGTATTCCCAGACCAATACGGCCTTCAAACCTTCAAGAAATTAGTATTAGTATTATTGCACGTGCATCGAGTTAATATACTTATGTTATTTTGTTCAATATTATTCTCATGTAAGTGATGATTGTCATAATGAGAAAGAAAGATCTTTAAACCGAAGAAAGGAGAGTACTCCTTCTTAATAGGCCGGCAACAAGTACAATTTCAGATATTTTGAAAGCTTCTGATACTTACAGTAGCCAAGGGTTCGTCCGAGCAAATTGGCGAGTAGGTTCGTGGTACACAAATAGAGTTATGAACCCTAGCGTCACTAACAGCTGACACATCAAGATAGAGTACACCTGCAACAGATAAGTTAACAATTGATTCTTTACTTTTATTTCAAAGACGATTTATTAAATTTGTGACACCTACAATTTACTTCCGAATAATTTCGTTGCGGATTCCGAGACGGTTAACCTTTGACTGCTAGGTCCCAAGTACCATTACTGAATAGCTATCTCCACTCATACCGAGTACCAATCACACAATTAATATTTTTTTCTGATCTAAGAATTATCACAAATAAAGATTAATGTATACCAATCATATTATATAAAAGTAATCCAGTCTGTATGCTTTCGCATTTTATTGGAATTAGAGATACTTTGATTCTTGAAAGAGAATTTTTTTTTACTGAGATAGCCGACGGAAACCCTTTCATGCTCCAAATGCTAATTAGGGTAACCAGTATGGTGACACCTCAAGTAGCCCAGGGACGGATACCTGTTGCCAGTTGGCAGATCCCTGCAACCTATCTTACCTTACGAATGAAGCCTCTTCGTATGGATGCTTCGGAGAAGTCGAACCCGCTAACCTGGCCATCTTCACCAAAACCAACTTGATGGGGCTGCATGTATTCTGTTGCCTAAAATTAAATTAAAATCAGCACATGGCATTTTATAGTCTTTTAGATGATGATTGACATGAAACAATGTATTTTTTCTTGTAAAAGACAAGTTTCAAGTACGAGGAACATTTCAAATATACAAAGAAACGGACACAAGAACACTGATATAGAACAACAATTGAAAAACATAAAGTGTTGTCCTATGAGGAATTGAATCCAAAATACTACACACGGTATAAACAGTGCGGTTACTGCTTAAACAACACTGAATACAAGGGTCAAACGAGAGTCATTTGATAATACGAAATTCATGAGTTATTACTCTTTGAGATCTTCTCTCCAAAATCAGGGAACGGGGGATTGGAATCCCCATGATGTTCTCCTAGCCGATTTTGGCCACGGCGGCGCAGTCTTGACCGAGACCAGCCAACTACGTAGGAGATATTATAGTGCACGAGTGTGTGCGCAAACACAGGTACACTCTCTGTTCCCTTCACTCTCATAGTCCGATGGGACGTCCGGGTAGAGATCAGCCGCAGGACCGACTGTTTTACGACGCACTCAGCTTCCAAAATTCGAACTTTTACTAAGCAAATCCATCAAAATCCCATTCTACTATTTTAACAACTGTAAAATTTTGGTTTGCACGTACCGTATCTGTCAAATCAGAAAACGAAAATAAGGTTGATATTGTTTGACCAAGATCTCTCGAGTTTTAGCCCTGTGATTGGAGAATCCTCTACGAAAACAAGATAAAGTTGCCACAGCAAAAAATGAGAACTGACGTAAGTTATTTGTGTATGTAACCCTCGGTCTATTTGACGTACTGTGATAAAAAATCGATTTTCCTGTTACATTTGAAACATGAATCATTGTTAATGTTATCATAGGTGTATATTATATACTCTTATCATGTCGGATAGATTGGTTTTGAAATAAATGACCAAAACTTATCTTGATTACAATTTTACATGATATGACGTTCATATTTTGATTGTCAAATATTATTTGCAGTTAGTTGCTATTCTGATTGACTAATGAATATTTCAATATAGCCCATCTCATCGTTATAATCAAACTATCGTCACCGTCATGCCAACTATATCAATGGTTATTTATGGCATTAAACATGATCCACGCTGTCCAATCAGACCTGCAGAGGAACGGGTAACAGGTTCCTCCAAGACAAAGGGAGAATCCTCCGACCAGACGATCATGCCTGCCCAACGGTTGATGTTGGGAAGTTGTATATATGTTAGTCGGCGCGAGAACTTCTATTGCGCAATTTAGGAGTAGTAGTTTCTTAGTTTTCTTCGTTGCTCCGTAGTTCGATTTTTCTTGGGTAGATGGCGCTGTTATATATTTTATGTTGTTGCGCTGTATGTGGAAGTCGCCACAAGACCCTTTAGCTAAGATTATATTTCTTCAATTTTGAGTTATTGGGTTAATATTTTGTTTTGACCACGTGACTCTGCTTTGAGCTGACATTATTCTTATGCATTTGTTAGTTTTCTAGTAACGTATGAGTGAGTATAATATCGACTCGGTTAGGAGACGGATTCGAGCTTTCATGCAAAGCGAAAATTTATTTTGATTGATCAGGAGGCAAAGCTCGATCGAAGCGTTAACATTTTCTTAACTCGAATGGACGTGATTATAAGTTAGTCTTCTAATCACAAGTCACAAGTGAAGAAATTAACCACAACTCTGAAAGCAATATAAGTAGAGATACACAGCAAATGAAAACAGACAAATAATACTTTGATAAGGCACATTATATGATACCGAATGGAGATCGTCTACCTCTTTGAAGACAGTTATAAAATATACATTAAAAATATAGATACAGTGGAACATAGAAACTCATCCTTTTTTTTAATTAGGTTAAAAAGAGAATCTAGAGTTAATTTTTACATTTAAAATGAAACTAGCTTTTGAACTTGTTTTGGCAAAAATGACTTAGCTCGACTGGAGACAACTGCCTCATCGTAAACCGATGTAAAGTAATGTTTTTATTGCTTTATCTACACTGAGTCGGAGATCACATATTTTCAATAACCTACTTAATCGGTTCTTAATACTCGGCAAACCACAGGATAACATCCTACAGTCATTTCTCAATAATACGATTTTACACATTTCACGACACATTTACCTTATCTGACGCACAAAGTTTTTTTTATATGGCAATAAAATTTTGTTCACGAAACAAACGCACACGCAAAACGACTTCGTGTGTTGAACTATTTCACTCAACTAGCAATTTTATCCGCACTTATTTACGTTTTATTCACTATATTCTTTTTTAACAAAAGTTAGAACCAGTAGATTTTTATTCAGGCAGTGTGTAACTCGATATATTAAGTAATTGTTTCAAAGAAATTACCTGTGCCATGAAATATAGTGTATGCTCAGAAAGCCCTGATATAAACTAAAATAACCGCGGCTATCAGTTAAGCTGATAAGATAAAGCTCCTGAACAAACTGTATGAATAACTTAGTGTTGGAGTATGACTGTTATCATATCTCTTTTTCACGAACTGGCGTTATTAATATTGATAAAATCAGATTATTGCGTCCTTCAACCAGTACTTTATAAACCAATCTACATTTACTTTAGCAGTCTGTCGTTTCACCACCAACAGACGTACAAGACTTGTACTGACTCTCTACTCTCGGACATAGGCCTCTCCTAAGAAAGGAAATTTTGACATTTTTTTTTGTTTGTTCACTCCGGGGTTTGCGGCGGGGCGGTGTGTCGGAATCGAACCGACTAAATCCACACGGTGTGCCACTCTGCGCCTGAGACGGGAGAGATCCGGGAACCGCTTTCTTACGCCATCCCAGCGCCTGCCCGCACTGTAGCGGAACCAAGGAAAAACCCTGTAACCCCGACGTACCTCGGGCCACCTACAGTTCGAAGATGACCCCCTACTGTGTTGTGATATTCCCGTTATTATACCCCTAAGCGAGCGCGCTCCGCAGCGTCGCGCCTCCACTCGAGCTTGCTTCTGCCTTCTGCCCCCTCAGGCTTGCGCTTATGGTGGACGGAGATCGGTTGTTTACTCACCTAATCGCTTCTTACGACACCCATGGGATGAATAAGGGTGGTGACTCCGTATACCCTCACTACATGGATAATGATTTCATATCCTTGTATACCTAATACATGACTAGGAGTCATAAACAGAAGACCTTATTATATACAAATTAGATCCTAATCCGTAATAGGTTCCACATTCCTTAAGTTACCTACCATCGGTCGGGCAACCCTAGCACAACACACTTATACTGTCCTCACAACATCGTTTTCCGTGAGAGACCGATGAAGAGGTCTATGAGTCCAACTCCATGCTGCTCATGGAACGCAGCGCTTCAGTCTATGTTGCGCACTCCCAATGAGGCCTATTAATCAAAACAAACAGCTTTTGCTCAATCGGTTTCCTTTTACATACTTCCATTATCTCGTCATCACTTCCTAAACGAGTAATGAATTATTAAAAAAATAAAACTCGACCTCGTCAATATCGTGTATGAAACATATAAGCTATATATATATTCGTAATCACCTTTAAGTCTTGATTTTGATTTCATACTCAATGTATTTTGGAAAACATTTTTTTGAGATAGCTTTTTGGCTCCTCAATTTAGTTTTTTTTAATTTTGATGCTCCCAGTGTCACTCTCACAATTAAGACGAATCTGTTGACACCACTCACATAAAAATACGACAAGCCGTTTCGGATCTAGGACGTGCCAAAGAAATATACATACATTATTAAAACATAACCCTCCTTCTTTCGCAGTCGGGTAAATATTGCGGTAACTGGATAAAAGTGTAAACTAAGTAACTTGTAGATCTGGTAAAAGGTCGACTGGTAGAAAATACCTAAGGCATTAAGTCCACCTGTGTCACTATTAATGTGCATAAAATAAAAATAAAATAATGCTCATGGGTAACGATGGCGCGAGTTTCACGCTTTTTGTTCACCCAATAAGTACACAAATTTATACAGTATACCTACACATAGCTCAAGGAATGGCGTTCGAGACTTTTTTCATTTTCGGTGAAAAAATCTATGATTCTGATGATGAAATCTATGATGTGAAAAAATGTGCTCAACGCGCCTTAAGAAGTTTTCACTTCAATATTGCAGGAAAATGTAATACAAGTTGTTACTGCCAAAGATTACACGATATTATTCACCCCAGTCAACTAAGTACAAAAGAAAGTTACCATTATCATGAATTTATAAAAAATAACTGTGATTCAAATTCAAATATTTATTTTGTTTAACTGTTTACATTTTGCGAGCTGTAATGACGGTTAGAAAATAAAGTACAAAAACTTTACTACTTTGATCTGAAGTTAGCAACGAGACACTTGGTAGAATGTTTACTTTACTGTTCATTTCTCACCTGACTTTATTAAAACGGTATTCTGTTAAAGTGTATTGAGACACTGTATCAAAATCTAAGGAGAGAAACCCTGACGTAATACTCGCACAGGTAGATCTGAGTTCGTAGTAGGTAGGTACTGTATTCTCACTAGTGATATATTATAGAATTACTATAAACGTATATAAACAGTTTAAGTTTTATTATTATTGTGTATTTTCAATATCAGTCTATCGCAGTCCTCTGCTGGACATAGGTCTCTCCAATTTCACGCCACTTAGTTCGATCTATGGCTTTTTAAAAGTATTATACATACATATATGTATAATACTTTTAAAAAATTGTGCCTTATAGGTATCTACAAATTTTTTGGAGACAAAATCTAATTTATGTACATTCCATAAACCGTGGGTTAAGTTATTTTTACCATGTATATATAAAAAGTGCGAGGACAAAATTACGTTTAATTTTATTATTTGTATCTGTCCATTATGGTTTATTATGATTTTTATTGTCTCTGCAAACAGTATGGCGCCTGCGCGATTGATAACGCATGTACTTCAAATAACGAATATGCACAAAAATTTTATATCCCTCAAATATTTTTTTATTGTCTATACAATATACTTTTTTTTCAAAGGCTTTTTTTTCTTTAGCTATTATTTAAAACCAGAAATTATTAAATAAAAATTGAAAATTAAGTGAGGGAAATTCAAACTTAAAAAACGCGTCACTATTGGTCCACTTTTGGCCACAGTGGAACCTAGAACCTCCTCCTGTTTTGAAGTCGGTTAAAAAATTGCCCTATTCCATGATTTTTATAGCAACAAAAATTTTTATTAGGTATAAAATAACTGAAACACTGAATAGAAAACAAACACAAAATAACAATGACGTCATTAGCCGTGTCAAAAGCACAAAATGAAGTTTGAATAGCTAAAATTTAAGCGGTGTTTTAAATTTTACTTCGAAAATTAGTTTGACCATTTTCAAGACTGTTTTATATTTTTTTCTATATGATAGACGTAAATTATCAGATAAAGAAATTAAAAAGAACATGCCATGCCCATCCCTATTGTCTATTGTTTATAGATGTTTCGTCTGACAAGAATGTTAGCAAACACAGTAGTATTTTTTTACGTGTGGAAACCCCTTCGGGCCTTGTAGGGCGGTGTGTCAGGATCGAACCAACTAAAACCACACGGTGTGCCACTCTGCGCCTGAGACGGGAGAGATCCGGGAACCGCGTTCTTACGCCACCCAGCGCCTGCCCGCACTGTAGCGGGAAGGAGAGACGGGAACCGCTTTCTTACGATATCCGGACCTGCAAAGCACAGCACCAAGTCTCACCTTAAAACGGAACTAAAGTTGCCTTACTCTGACAGGCCTGTTGTTTTAGAAGTTCTTGAATCTTGGACTGGGTTTCCGTTTCGACGGCTTTAATGCGCCATTTTGCGTGGTGGGTCGGCATTATTTATAGAGTTAGCGCCGTGTTTCACCGAGTGAGTGAGGATACCTCCTCCATCTCCCAAATGCCGGCAACGCTCTTGTAACACCTCTGGTGTTGCGGGTGTCGCTTGGCTAATTGCTTATGCCATCATTCAATACAGCTGCACGATTGACCAAAGCCATAAAAAAAATTGAAAGGCTTAAAATCAAATGTGTAAAAAACTTATCAAATGAGTATCCTAAAAATACAAGTTTGCTAGCTTTCATAGATAGAGTATATCTATGAAAGCTAGCAAGCTAAGATAAAAACTTCTTTGGGAGCGTTAAGCAATATAATTATATTTTTTACTTCTTTTTATTGTACCTTAAATGAACCTCTTTGTTCTTTAAATAAAATAAAGAAAGAAGAGGTCCATTTTGGGTGAGCATAAACTGTTATTTATCGTTTGGAGTTTTTAGTTCTGTCGACAGTTCATGAGAAGAACGAAGAAGAAAAAAAATGAAAAAAAAAGAACCGATTTAACTTTTCTTTTACATTTTATGCATCTAATTTTTAAGCTATTTCCTGTACTAAATTTCTAGTCTTTAAAATATTGCTTGAAGAGATCAAGTTCTATTTCGTACTCACAAGGTACTTTTTGGATGTGAATTTATATTTATAATGACAGTATAGCATTTAATTTGTGACAAAACCTCGCGTCAATTTCATGATCATTGAACTGTAACACAGCTCAAAAACCTGTGCTTATAGCTGATAAGTTCATTACAACGTTAAAAGCGATTACAAAGATGGTTCTTTAATACAAGTATATTTAAAGATTTCCCAGGTTTTAAGCTCTGTGCTGCTAGTGTAACCTATTAAATTTGAATTTGTAAACTCGTGGTTGGCAAAAAAACAAATAAGTTTCTTAGGTTTGATCTTATACGGCTGTCTAGAACTACAGGTAGAAATAAATAATTAAACATTAATATTTTATTTTACATTTAATAAAATAAAGGAAAATAACAGAAACCTTGGCATAACTAACTTCGTAACTAGTGTGATAGAGTAAAAAACGGCCAAGTTTATAATATCGATTAAGATTCGGATAAATATTCGTTTGTACTATAACAAGTGATGTTAAACGAAATAAGTTAAATTAGTATCTAAATCACAATACTGACACAACATCACTACTAACAGTACAGACAGACAGAAAGACACAATTTTACATAATAGCTATTTTTTACTCAGGCAGACGTAAACGTGGTTTTTAAACATTATTATAACCAGACAACTTCTTGTTATAAATAATGTGCCTTACATACATTTCAAGCAACTGTGATGTCACAATGAGAGCCAAGAAGAGAAACAGAGATGTTAAGAATAGAACAAGTATTGAACCAAGAGTATAATTTGTTCATTAGCGCTATTTACCAATATAAGCTTTTATTGTACAAAGAATTAAATAGTCTTTAAGATGTTGATTATACATCACATAGTTATATTTTTTTAAAGAGATTATTAGTTAAAAACGACGAGTTCCATCCAACAGTCAGCTCTATCTATCCATACATAGATGTATACAACACTTTGAAGGAAGCGGATAAATTGTAAGCTTACAAAGATAATCTATAGAAGCTCTTATTCCTATTCAATTTAAGTTGAAATTTGAGTGAATGTGTAGAAAATAAATGACTTGGAAAGTCATCCTCTGAACGCCCTCGTCACATTCAACTGAAGAAATCATGACCTATGATGTTTTTTCATTCATTTAGTTATTGATATATTAAAAAGGCGTTCGAAAAGTAAAAATACATCGCTTCTACATTAATTTACATACTCTAAGTTATGCCATCCCTTTCATTTTAAATGTGACAGAAAGAGATGACAATCTATGCTTATATATGCCTTTAGAGTTATGTATATACCTATGTTAGATGAAACACGTCGTATTTATTAAGTTGGGACAACAGTCTTTCACCTTCCACGGTAAATGCACTGTCTTTACAAAAAGAATATCAACTAATATACAATTTAATTATACAATAGTGGAGACAAGTACTAATATCATATTTAAAATAAAATTGTTTTGTTTAAAAAAAATATTTAATGTAGTACTGCAATGTTTTGGTGTTTACTTGTATAATTTTTTTGGAGTAAACCTATGGCCAGCCGTGGACTGCGATAGGCTGATGATGAGATTCTTTATGGATATTTTAAGTAGATGGAGTATTTTAATAAACGTTAAAGGTCCTTTGTATTAGAGAAATTAAAAGATGAAGATCCATATTGGTACGCGTGTGGCACGAGTACTTTTATTGTGCGATTCAGGATTGGTCATTTCTTCGTACACTGCGTTACTCCGTAGTTCAGTGTATCTTCGGTAGATGGCGTTGTCATATATATTTTTGTCGCCGCTGTATTTGGAAATCACCACAGTTCTAATCAGGTTTGCTATGAAATATGTAAATTAAACTGTAAAATTATCAATTTTTGGCCGTTTGATTAGAATTGTAGTCGACAAAATGTTGGGGTTGAAACGCCTGTCTACATTTTAGGAATTATTAGCGTGCGCACATACATGTAATAATTATAGAATTAAAATTCCTTCACAAGAAAGAAAATACAACATTATCAAAAGCAGTAATCGCATGTTGAAGTTTACTAGACCTGACAGATAAGACAATTTATTATTTTTGTAATGTAATTAGCTGCCACAATCACTCTACTGTGACTGATGGAAAACATAAGAACGAGGTGAGAAAGAGTGGTCACCATTCTTATTGGGAATATGAACAAAGCAGTATGGCGGCCTATTGAGAGGCCCTTTGACGCCTTAAAGAACCCGTGGTCATAGAAGGAAGCAAGATGAAATCATATTGGTAATAGAGAGTTCCATATTTAGATTAACTAGTATAATAAAACGTTAGTGTTGCCATTTCAAAATAATATCATTCATAATAAAAAAGTCACACCAAAACACTGCAGTGTAAAATGTATCGGCCGAGTACACTTGAGTGACTAATTCCTTTAGACCGACGTCCCTTGTTCTCCCTAATCCCTGGAAGCGCCGATAATAGTTAGAATGTAAAGGAAGATGTTGATGATGTCCAGGTACAGGTTCAGAGCCGCGAAGATGTATTCCTCAGGGGAGATGCTGTATTTGTGCTTGCCACCCATCATAAGCTGAGTGTCGTACACGAGGTATATGGAGAAGAGCAAAGCACCGAGAGACGCGTACACCAGGGTGACTATCTTGTTGTGGGGGATGAATATTGCGACGATGCCTGGAATAAATTATTAATGTTTAATATATCTGTCATCTGTCACTTGTTTGTTTACATCATAAGGTATGACGACTAACATCTCTGCTCAAAGAGATAGAGACACTTAAACAATATACCAATCCATCCGGCTAATGTGGTGATGTTGACCAAAACCTACTTTAGAAGGGGCATATTTCCAACAGTGGATTGTTCGGACGGTACATTCTTGTATAATCGCGTAATAATGGGTATATGATTTAAAACGATTAAACAAATTTTATGATCAAGCTACCAAACTGACTAGTCTCCCCGATGGTAAGTATGAGTAGAATCTTTTTACCGTGGGAGAGCCACGCTTCGGCATGAATGGGCCGGCTCGACCGGAGTGATACCACGGCCATACAGAAAACCGGTGTGAAACAGCGCTTACGCTGTGTTTCATCGAGTGAGTGAGGATACCGGAGGCCCATACCCCAATCCAACGCCCCCTATCCCCCTCACCATCCCCCTTCCCCCCAGGCCGCCATAGTGTGGGTCACCATGCTGCATTCGCATTGAGGATGGTGACCACCACTCTTGGATTCTGCTCATGCTTTCCATCAGGCAGGGCAGAGTCATTTTGGCAGCTTAAATATATAAAAAAAAAAAAAAAAAAAAAGAGTGGTGGTCACCATACTCAATGCCAACGTGGACGGAGCGGCATGGTGACCCACACAATGGCTGGCTTGTGAGATGCTTTTTCACGCCCCGTTTAAAGGATCCGGTATCATAGCGGGGGGGAAACACGTGCGGTGGTAGTGAGTTTCATGTTATGATCTCTCGGCACAAGGAAGAACCGAAATGTTGCGTTCGAGAGAATATTTCTATCATTCTAAAAGGGTGACTTCGAATTCCAGCACGTATTGTCATGTAGAGGAAGGGAGAAATGGAGACCAGTTGGAAGAGCTCTTCACAACACTCCCCTGACACAGGCGACAGGGGACTGCCATAGAGGTGATATCTCTTCACAACTGCATAAGTTCAACTTAATCATACTAGGTAAATTACGATCACCATTTTGAGAGATGTCCTCAGCTGGTCATAAGAGGTGGGTTGAGTACATGGGCCTATGCCCCTAGCTATCTAGGGGGTTGTTTTTGGGGTTCAAATTACACCCCGAAATGTTTCTTCACTATTGATATTTTAGACATCTCTCAATTTTTTTTCGTACTAATATTGGGGTTGAAGGGACGCGCAGGCATTTCATTATACTGCCCCCCCCCCCCACTTCTCTCCACGCGAGACTACAAGCGGTCCAGTGCGGGTGCGAGCTGTACCAAATATGAGCAGCACGACGACGCCGCAGAGCAGCGCACCGCCGAGCACGGTGAAGTCCCACTTGGTCTGGAACGCGAACAGCGTCAGCGCGAAGCAAACCGCCGCCGTTATACCCACCGCCATCATCACCTGTGGGACAAAACATCATTATTACCTTCAAATATCACACAAAATGAGGCCAAACTCAGCAATTACATACGACACGAAATGTTTCTTTCCACTAACAGTGAATTTATCTTACTCACTAGACTTAAGAAAAACTTTAAAACCCTTGTGAAGGGGAGGGGTATCGAGTTCTTTCTACACAAATGGAAGAATGGAGGATCCTTTGATCTGGCGGGTTGAACATGCTTGCCGGGCCACGGCCATACGGTTGATGTGCAAGAATTTCTATATCGCGATATAGGATTAGTAGTTACTTCGTAGTTCGTTGTGTCTTTGATAGATGGCGCTGTAGTTTGTTGTGGTAGGTAACGACTTTTGTGCTGACTTTCTTGTTATGTTAACTTCACTGAAATGTCATACATTTTATTCCCTTTATGCCGACTTTTCATAGTATGCCGTATTGACTGCTTTCCAAAATTTTACAAATGGAGTACTTTACCGACTTTTATCCACTGACGAACACTTCAATACATGAGACAAAAAGTCTGTAATTCTCTCTCTCTAGAGTTTAGTTTAGCTTTTACTAATAAACAAGTGGGTACTTGAAATCAACTTTTAGTTGGCACTGAACTAAATATAGTGAAAGATGAGATATTCAAATATGGACTATTAGAAGATGAGATTAAAGTATATAATCCGACAACAATATTTAGTAAAGTTTAGTTTAGTGATGATAACAACAGAATTACTATTATTAAGATATAAAATACTCACAGCATCGACTTTGTAAACGCTAGAGGTGAGCCCGAGGAGGAAACTCTCAGCCACTGTGAATATCCCGAGGAATATGAAGTTCATAGGCGCCTGCCGCCTCACGTTCCCACAGCAAGCCATCACTATCAGACAAGTAAACACTGCAATGAACGCCACCCAGCTGGAAAACAGAACAATCAGTTTTAAAATTACACTTTCCTTTTTTTTTGTGCAGAGTACCACCCGTCGAATACTACTGACTGGTGGTGGTTATCTCGGACTCGAACCGACTAAAAACCGCAAACCATCTCGGGTACTAGCCGGGGAACCAGGTGTACCCTCGGAAGGAAATCCCTGGATTCCTGAAATTACACATCCCTAGGGAAAATACTGGTTAGATACCACGTTGTCTGCAGCTCATATGCCGTCTGTATTGACAGGCCACTCACAACTGTGGTCTTTTCTTTAAAAGGCCAACCCATGCATAAATCTCAATAAACAAACATTTTAACAAAAAACTGACTTTAAGAAGCAGCTTTCAAATAAAGAATCATCAATATCGGTTATTCCAGTCGAAAGTTCTCAGTTATAAACATAAGAAAAAATACAGTCGAAATTAGAACCTCCTCTTTTTTTGGAGTCGGTCAAAAGGTGGTTGTTCGTAGCAGTCGGTGGGGGGGCTGGATAAGACCGCGACCCAGGACTTACACTGTTCTTGCATGGCTTTAATTTTATCGATGTGAACAGACTTAAAAAATACTTTTCGGTGAGTGGGTCGGTTTTAAGAAATGTCAGCGCCATCTAGCTGTAAAATCCGACGTAAAAATATCTGTAGAAGGTTTGCGAAAGTAAAATGTGTATCATTACCAAAAACAATAGCCTTTAGTACATAGACATAGGATTGTTACACACTACACTGGCCAGATGGGCCGATATATAGGTTCTTTCAAGTTTTTCTTCTTTTCGCAATACTTTGTACCGTCAGTCGGCAGTTAAAACACCCATGAGATGAATAGAATTGTTGACACTTCATATTTTTAATCTACACATATATAAGAGACAGGTGATTGACTGAGATACCCAGAGATCAACACACAGCTCAAACCACTGAAAATTTTGCATTTAGATTCTTTGTATAACGCAAGTGAGTACCAAGAAAAGTATTTTGGAAATGCCACTACTAAGGAGATATAGGGGATGAACATTTGTAGGAAGGAAACTTTTAAATCCTGTAATGGATTAAAAGCTGTGCTGTTTATTGAAATGCATTGTAATATCTACTTCTGTGTGGGAGAAGTCGCGAGAAAAAGCTAGTATACTATATTTTGACTGCCTCGATGGCGCAGTGGTAGCTTACGCGACTGCTGTCCATGAGGTCTCGGGTTCGAATCCTGGGTCGGAACAAATGTTTGTATGATCTGCAAATATTTGTTTCGGAGTTTGGGTGTTTTCTATGTATAATATGTATGTATATACAAAAAAAAAGTATATATGTATTAATATCAGTTGTCTTAGTACCCATAGTACAAGCTTTGCTTAGTTTAGGACTAGATGGCGTTGTGTGTTAGATGTCCGAAATATTTATTTATTTGATGAAATACGTACAAAAGCCAAGGATTTCTTTGAGCCCATAGCTTGGTGGGTTCGTGGAACAAGAAGAGTGCAATAAACGACATTGTCACGAGGAGCTGGCACATCAAGATGGAGTACACCTGTAATTAAATGAACACGAAAAAAATCTCTTATTAAAAAGACCAGCCGTAAAAAACTTCCAAGAATTTATTTTCTACTCTACATGTGTTTGTAACTGCATTCCTTTGACTCTGTAGCCTAAATTCGTCGTAGACGTGACATTTGTCAACCAGTGTCAATTATAGCACCGAAAACCAATAAAGTGATCGTCGATTATATTCAAACAAAATGACGTTTACAAAATCGTGACGTAACTCGCTCTGATTGGTGTTCAACTTAACATGGCGGATTGCTATATTTTGTAGTTTTATTTTAACAAATAATTCAACTATTAACCTCGCTCTAAATATGAATATAAAAACGATTTTTATAGTCCCGTTTCATTAGGTAACTAGATAATTTTAGTGGTCCCTGGTCACTGTCATAGTGCATCGTGTCACTGTGAGACAGACACTGGTTATATGAGTTATACCACAATTAAGTTTATTAATTTTTATTAATTACCCTTTTTCTAAATGTATTTCTGGTCTTGATCAAAGTCTTGTTCTCGCATTCTCGGTTTGGCCACTCCTTACACTCTCACATTTTTTTTTTCATATCGTTCAGAAGTGGTTTAACTGCATTTAATTCCCGTTGTTTAATATTATACAAATTATAATTTACCTTACGAATGAATCCTCTTCGAATGGATTGCTCATTGAAATCGAACCCTTTGACGTCGCCATCTTCTCCCAAGCCTTGAGCGTATCCTGGCTGAAAATTGCAACAATTAAATTAAATATGAGTTTACAAACAATTACAAGGTTACCCCACCCACTTTACGTCTTAAGGTACCCACGCAACTTTGTCTAAAACTGTTTTCAATCATGCTCGACTCCTATTGGTCTAACCTGTATGTTAACTATCCTCCTTCTTAGGCACGTCAGCAAAACACATTAAAAAATCTTGACAATTGGTTAGACGGTTCCGGAGCTCATTATGAGCAACGCGTGACACGAGAATTATACCATACATGTTTGAAAAAATGTGTAAAATATATTAATGACAGAGATCTCCATCGCCTCGCTTCGATTCTAATCTTTTATTGACCAATATAGCTTGAACTATCAACCTATAGAGACTTTTGTACCATAACAGGTTAATATAGATATTGGTACACCCTTACAATTTTATGCAGCCATTTTTACATTTGACACGGAACGATGAGACGGTCGGTGCTTGTTGCTTATGACGGCAAAAATGTACCAACTAGGTTTGAGGCGTTTTATCCTATGGTATACCCAAAACACTCGATATATACTCACATGCAAAAGAAAACTACGTGGTTTTATTCAGTTCGACTCCGTAACTTTACCCAAGAGACCCATGGTAGATTATACAGGAAAAAAATCGTAGCAACTTATGATATTTCTAACACTTCTTGCTGAGTGTTTATTATGAGTTAAATTGACATAATTTCATTATCAACAGCTATCGTATTCGCAAAATCTGACGCTGTCACCACCATGACGATTGAGCAGATGTTTAATATACTCACACTAGGATCTTTCTTATCTTTTCTTTTGCATTTAAAACGAGTTAACCGCAGACGAACAGTTTTATATTATACTAGCGATCCGACCCGGCTTCGCACGAAAGTCTTTGAAAGTCTCGTATATTTTAATACATGCGTATTTGTAATACATGCACAATATAGTAGAGCTATAATATACATGTATTACACATATAAACCTTCCTCTTGAGTCACTATCTGTCAATGAAAACTGAATTAAAATCCGTTGAGTAGTTTATTAGATTTAAGCGAACAAAAAGTAGAAGCGACTTCTCTTTATGATGCAATGTAAAGAAGTATTTATTTCTCCGTGAACTAGGGACATCTTTTAAATTTGTTTTCTATATCGTATGTATGTTTAAAGAAGCACAAACCGCAGTAATTAATCGTTTCTGAAGGTCACAATCAATCGATACATGGACTGTTTGTTTACGTAATTTATTACTTATTTTAGTAAAGCGAAGGATATCGTTACGAAAAGGAAATAGATATAAGACGATATGTTGGGTTTCAGTCTATGAAAACAACTTAGACTGTTTATGTGGAGTGTCTGCTATCAGACCTTCCCAGCCTAAGTACTAAGTAATTTCAAAGTTCCGTATACTGTTGTCGAAATTTTTACGAAGCTGAGCTGTGTGTATTATATATTGTACCAACCGAGATTCGAATTACCAATCAATACAAATATATAACTTTTACTTTACAAAATTTGACTGCACGGTTGGCCTAGTGGTTTAAGTGGTCGCCACACCGCTTCCTACTGCGCCAAGTGTTGTTGGTTCAAATCCTACATGGGACTATACTTTATGTGATCCATAAATTGTTGTTCCGAGTCTGGGTGTAGTTCGTGTCCGTTCCATGTATGTTTGTAAAGTCCCTCGCGACACAGGAGTGTATATTCCTAATGTGGGAGTTGTCTTTTAAAAAAAATATATATATACATAAAACTAGATATTGCGTGGGGCTCCACTCGCGTTTTTGTCGTTTATCGCAGCAAAGAATAGCCTTACTTAGTTGGTTTTTTAATATAAGTACAGATTGAAGTGTCTGTTTGTAATTTCAAATTAATAGTTTTTCACTACATGCAAAGTAAAGCACATATGTACGGAACTCACTCAAAAAACAAGTTTTATACATACAAACAACACACATTATACCATTAGTTTAATAAGACATTTTGTGTGTAACTAAAAAATAGTATCATATCAAGAAACTTCTATCGTTTAGTAAGCTGTGTACGCGACCCGTACAATAATTTCTATTCGTCTGTATGTTTAGGCAATATCTGGACCGGTTGAACGATTTCGAAGGGACTTTCACTGACAGACAGAAAGCTAATAATATTTGATGATTGTTTTAGGCTTGCTTCGCACCGCGGCGTTACCCGCGGCGGTACCCTGTTGTTGTACCGCAGATAACTCAGCGCAGCAAGTAGCGATTAAATTGATTTATCAAAACAATCAATGGGTTTTTTGTATCTGAGGCAGGAAACAAATAATATTGAAACAATACTCTGGCGATAACATTAAGGTTGATTTAGAATACCGGTTTTAGGATTTAGTTAAAATAAGAATACTTTATTGACCTTGTAGATGATTGTGCGTTCGAAACAGACTTGTTCTAATTCAACAGGCTTTATGTGTAGATCTAATTATATTTATGTTAATTCAATGCTTTGACTAAACAAATAATGAATTATTAAAAAAATAAAACCCGACTGCGTCAATATCACATATAAAACATATAAGTTGTATATTTGATACGACACTCGATGTATTTTGAATTAATTTTTTTGAGATGACTTTTTGACTCCAAAAATCCTTCATTTTGCTTTTTTTTAATATTGATGTACCCAGTGTCACTCTCACGACTAAGATGAATCTATTGACACCACTCATATAACAATACGACAAGCCGTTTACGCTCTGTGGCGTGCCACAGAGCGTAAACGGCTTGTCGTATTGTGGCGTGCCACATACATACACTCAAAAAACATAACCCTCTTTCTTTCGAAGTCAGGTAAAAAAAATCGAAATATTTTGTGTGATTACAAGTTGTTATTTATAGATAAACATCTATTTAAGTGTTTTAATGCAAATCGCGTCATAAATAAATTCCAATAGGCTTTTTATGGATGTCTGTTAGAAATCGGAGTTTGAGGCCACATATTTGTGTACCTTCGTGTTTTTATGGTGTAAGGGGGCAAAGTACACAGATTATTTGATGGTAACTGATTGCCGCCGTCCCTGTTACTCCAAGTCACTCAGTCACAAGTGCGTTAGGACACTTTCAGAGGTAGGTCATTCATTATGTTAATAACTTTTATTATTTCCAAAATTACTTGGAGTCGGTTTATAGTTCTACTTCTCTAGATATAGTTCAATGTAAAGTTAGTTTTATAATGTGGACTTATTTAATTATGTTTTAAAAATTACCGGAATAAAAAAACTCTTTGTCTCGACGATAAATATTTTTTCTCCAAACCATTCTATATGTTTTCGATTTAAAATTTTGATGTTAAATAATGTTTTAGTGACCATTGCCAAAGATTACCCCCATTAGGAGGTAATATATGTGTATGTGCCAAGGGCATCATCTAAAAATTTCAATATACTCGAAAAATTATCCTTGTTAAATATGAATCTGTGTATACCGCTTGCAGATATATCCGTGCTCTTATATCCATAATCTGGTATTCTTTAAAAACCTGCATTAGTAATCAAGGCATGGATATATTGTGTTGGATAAGTTTTTATGTGTGGTGGATGCGAATTTCGATTAGTACTATCCGGTCACCAAGGCGGGTCTCAATAAGGAGTCCGACCAAGAGAGTTTAAATATCAACTCAGAATTACAACAATGTTTTAAAGCTGTCAATGTTTCATGGAGATTAAAATTGACCCGGAGACATTATGAGTCCTATCAAAATATTTATCTGGCAACTCTTCTTCACCGTTCTTTACCGTGGGAGAGCTACGCTTGGGAACGAATGTGCCGGCTCGACAGGAGTGATACCACACCTCACAGAAAACCGATGGTTTCACCAAGTGCGTGAGGATACCGGAGGCTCAATCCATCCAATTCCCATCTTCATATCCCAAAGCCCGGCAATGAACTTGTGACGCCTCTAGTATTGTGGGTGTCCATGGGTGGAAGTCCGCTTATCCCATAAAAAAAGATAGATATTCTTATTTTATTGCAAAAAGGGGAAAACTTGTTTGGTCAGCTTGGTAAGAACAAAACCTCTTTTCTGAGGAGAGGCTTATGTCTAGCAGTAGACTATTAATGCTCATGGATGAACAGGAACCAAGAAAAGGATTTGGTGCATGTTTAATGATCAAAATTTGTTTTATGGCTATGGATTATATAAGAAGATTGACAAAGACATAACTATGAGTTAAGGCAAATAATAGTAAATTATGTGGTAACGTTGTATCGTATAAGTGGTAAGAATACTTATTTATTTATACATACGAGTATAGAGCAAAATAATGAATTTAAAAGTATTACAGTAAAATGTATAAAGGATGTTTCTTGTGGATTCTGTAACTGTAATATATTTCACACAAAAAATATAAATTAGATAACACAAAACTAACAAACACAAATATAAGTGTTGTAACTATATATGATACAAACAGAGCAAGAACAGTCCGCTAAAGTATCTATAACATAATTGTGTAAAATGACGAAATGGTGATGTAACTAATTTTATAAATGAAATTGTGGGCATTAACACTTTTTACATGAAAACCAAATGCAAAAGAGAACGAATGAAATATTTCTGCAAGTAGCTTAAATGAGTGAATTGTAAGAATGATTTCCAACGAACTGGTATTGGATCAAATTTTAAAATCTTGAAATGATATTAAGCCGTATGTACAGTTCATAAAGTCTATATTAGCATGTTGGCCTACGATCGACAATCATGAACCGTCATGCGAGCTATTCCCTAGAAATCTTACTTTAAACAGATATATCGTTTGACTAGGACGGACAACGTGAGGAAAAATTTCATTACAGAGTTTTTAAATACAATATGCTCTAAGAGAAAATATATTATAAAAACTAACAATTCTCAAACCTCTCATCGCATTTTAAGGCTTCACAAATATATATTTTTATCGCACCATTCTAGCGAAGACATGTAACTTCATTACGAATTATGAAGCCAACTAGAATTATACTTTTTAAAGACATATTTACAGTGAAAGTAAAAGGCAGTATTGGGTTTATCTGAAATATTTGTAGAACATAGCATTATTTTCAAGAGGAAAGGCCTATGCACAGCAATGGACTAAAACAGTCTGTAAAAATACCTATGTAATGCGTTCATGTATGTTTTTTGTATATATTCTATGTAAGAAGCGTGGCACTTTTTTTTCTCTTTTTTTTAAAGACTACTCCCGCTTTAGGAATATACATTCCTGTGTCACGGGGATCTTTACAAACATACATGAAACGGACACAATGTACACCCAGACTTAGAACAACAATTTATGGATCACACAAAGTGTTGTTCCATGTAGAATTTGAACCCACAACACTTGGCGCAGTAGGAATCGGTGTGGCGACCACTGAAACCACTAGGCCAACCGTGTAGTCAGCATTGGTACGTCAACTCGCCACGTCGCCATCCATACCTATTGACTTTAGGCTGACGACAACTTTTATTGAAGTTATTTGTGTTATTTGGTACTTTTAAAGGCTAACTAAAGATGATAAGTGCCGTATTTTCGTTTGGAAACAAAGGGATTTGCATTGGGACGGTATGTCCAAATCGAAACGACTAAAACCATACGGTGTGCCACTCAGCACCTGGTAGAGGAGGGATTCGATAGAACATGTCTGTTATCAATATGCAAATAAAGTTTTATTATTATTACTAGCTGACCTAGCAAACATTGCTTTGCCATAAAAATTAAAAAAAATAAGGATGGGGTCACTCTTATCATTTAGCGGTATGAAAAATTGATGTCGGCCGATTCTCAGACCTACCCGATATGCACACAAAATTACATAAAATCGGTCCAGCTGTTTCGGAGGAGTTTTGGTAACAAACACCTCGACACAAGAATTTTATATATTAGATTATTATTATATCCTATTAATATTATAAACGCGAAAGTTTGTAGGGATTGATGTTTGTTACTCTTTCATGTAAAAACTACTCAACGGATTGCTGATACATCAAAATAACACATAGGTTACTATTTGCCGCGATAACCGACATATACGCGGGCGGAGCCGCGGGCATAAACTTACATATTTAAATAGGGTAAGGATAGGTATTTTGGCGTTATCGTCAAGGAGTTTAAACTCCTCCATTAAAACGATTAGTACATATAAACATTTGGATAACGATTATATCGATTTAAGATCATCTTAAATCAGTATATGTTGTATATACTCGCATATTACGATATCATTTATGATAATATATCTATACAAAACAATTATGATTATTAGGACATAGGTTTAATCTTTACAAAGTATATAAATGTAGTCGATACCGATTAGAACTTTTAAATTACTCTACAACTCAACGGATTGTAATGCTGTTTTTAGTAATAGATAGAATGATTCAGGAAGAAGGTTTACATTTGTAATATATGCACATTATAGAAGAGGAAATCCGATAGACTTTCGTGCGAAGTCGGGCCGGATCACTAGTATATAAAAATCATTCAGCAGATTGTGTGCAAACTTTTATAAAGTGGCAATATGGACGTAATATTTGACACTATTGTCACAGGTATATTAGAGAAGAGAATCACCAGATAGTAAGCGTCCATCGCCATCTATGGCCATCAGTAACTAAGGCTGCGGTCTTGAAATCAGCGGAAAAGGTACGACCGCGACTCCGGCTGCAGCGCGTTCCAATGCGATTTATTTGGAACTGGTCTCGAAGGCAGCAGCGACATGAGCTACGGCGAACGTCCATTGTCGCGTCGATCATCGCGTCAGCTCAGCTCCCGCTGACTTAGAGACCCTTTTTTTTTTACTTGTGGAAACCCCCTCGGGCTTTCACCCCACCGGGGTTTGCAGCGGGGCGGTGTGTCGGAATCGAACCGACTAAAACCACACGGTGTGCCACTCTGCGCCTGAGACGAGAGAGATCCGGGAACCGCTTTCTTACGCCATCCGGTGACCTACAGACACTTTTTTTTTTTTTGACGTGGTGGAATGCCTTTACGCTCTTCGCTCCCCCCCTGCGGGCACAGGGGGTTCGCTTCGTGTGGGACTCCTGACTGACACCAGCCAGACTACCCACTAAACCACCACGGTGTGCCACTCTGCGCCTGAGACGGGAGGGATCCGGGAACCGCTTTCTTATGCCATCCGGACCCGTGACTTACAGACCCTAGCCTAACTAAGAGACAGTCAGTGCGTTGCCGCTCTTTTAAGTCTCCTTTCCCCCAAAAATAAAGGGAACGTGGCACACTTATATATAAATATGACAGAAATTCGATATAATATTATTACGATTAATGTGAAATGAAAATGATTTATTCATGGCCCACAAAATACAATGCAAACACACAATTAAAATAGTACGCAAGGACAATTTTATTGTATATTAAACGGGTATCTGCATAAAAATGTAGGCCAGAACGGGTTACCATCTTAGCTAAGTGCTTCACGGTGTCCGTGTAGAGCTGGTTTTCAGATGGCACCATGTTGCCATGCCAGAATATGGCAACACGTTCGAGCGCACTACAGTGATTAAAAAAACAAAATAATAATAACTATAAAAAGTTAATTAGAAGTAGCAATTGCCAAACAAAAGTGAAGAAGTAATGTGAAGGTGAAAATATAGTGAACTAACAATAACAAAAGTAATAGTGTAATAATGTTAAATTTATAAATAAAAATGGAGCACCGAAATGTATGTATGCGTATAACTTCCGAACGACTGCACCAAATTGGATGATTACATTTTTACCCGAGTGCGAAAGAAGGAGGGCTATGTTTTTCTAGTATATGTATATATGTATATTTATTTGGCAGGCCCTAGAGCCTAATCGGCTTGTCGTATTCTTGTGTGAGTGGTGTCAACAGATTTGTTTTAGCGACGAGAGTAACACTGGGTACATCAAAATGAAAAAAATAAATAAAAAAATATCGGCAGTCGATTTTTTTACAATTCTAAAAAGTTGGTTAAAGTTTTGTTCTCAAGATATGAAGCAATAAAATAAACAAATGATCGTAAAGAAAGAACTTACTTCGCCATATCCTGCACCATAACCGGGTTGTGGCTGAGCCGGGTAAGCTGGCTGTGGTGGATAACCGCCAGGCGGCGGATACCCGCCTTGTGGATAACCGCCAGGTGGTGGATACCCCCCTTGTGGATAACCTCCTGGTGGTGGATACCCACCTTGCGGATAACCTCCTTGATTTTGATCTGTGGATATACAACAAACACAATTATACATACATTTTCACAAGATGGTAATGTAACAATCATGCCCATCACTATCTATATAAAACGTCGTAAGTACATCAAGTATTTTGACAACTGAACTTTAATACAGGTAGATAAAGTTTAATATGCGACATAAAACAGGCGGATGGAATAGGGCTGCCAAAAGACAAATTAAAATTATATGATATTCAATTTAATCTTTACTTTGTTTGGGGGTCAACCAGATCATTATTGTGATGTTATTTAACCAGTTTAATTATATACATATAAATTAATATATTTCCACTAAAAAACTGTCTTCAGACAGAGATAAATAAATATTTTCGGACATCTAACACACAACGCCATCTAGTCGCAAGTTTAGCAAAGCTTGTGTTATGGGTATTAGACAACATAGACAACACCCAAACTCCGAAACAAACATTTGCAGATCATACACATATTTAGTCCGACCCGGGAAACGAACCCAAGACCTCAAGCACTCCCCTAAGAGATGAAGAATCTCACACACAAATTTTCAAATAATTTCCTATAAGTGTTGTACAAGTGAGAAGAAAAAGAAAAATAATTTGTAATTATTATTATATTTGACTGCCTCGGTGGCGCAGTGGTAGCGTAAGCGACTGCTGACACGAGGTCTGGGGTTCGAATCCCGGGTCGAACCAAATGTTTGTATTGTATGATCTGCAAATATTTGTTTCGGAGTTTGGGTGTTTTCTATGTATAATACGTATTTACAAAAAAAAGGAATTTCTGTATTTATATCAGTTGTCTATTGCCCATAATACAAGCTCTGCTTAGTTTGGGACTAGATGGCGTTTTGTGTTAGATGTCCGAAATATTTATTTATTTATTTATTAAAACATGCTTATCGTTTCTGACTTGAATTTGCATGCATAATGGTACAAAAGCGTCAAGTCAATGCATGCTGTAGGCTAACGTTTGTTAGAAGGGTTTTCAAACACTTCTAACAAACGACATCTTTAAATAAAAAAGAGGAAGGTGCCTGGCTAAGATACCCAGAAATCAACGCACAGCCCAAACCGCTCAATCTAAAATCTTGAAATTTTGCATATAGATTCTTTATACAACGAAGGTGAGTTCTAAGAAAGGAATTTTGGAAATGCCACCCTTAAGGGAGTAAAATAGGGGATGAAAATATCTTATTCTGTCTGAAACCGGGCAAAAGTTAGTTGGATATATTACGGATATCATTATGATTCATACTAACATTATAAATATGAAATTAACTGTATGTTACATTTTCACGGTTTT
The DNA here is from genome assembly GCA_003709505.1 of Hyphantria cunea. NCBI lineage: Eukaryota > Metazoa > Arthropoda > Insecta > Lepidoptera > Erebidae > Hyphantria > Hyphantria cunea. The sequence continues at coordinate 398,190 of PKRV01000612.1, forward strand.
CCTGCACCGATTTGGCATGGCCTTGATTTTTGAGGAAGGATAGCCGCGATAACTGACATACACGCGGGTGGAGCCGCGGGCTAAACCTAATAACGTTTAATATTGATTAGTTAGAAAATAATTTATGTAGGAGAACAGAATTACTTAATTATCTTTTAGCAAATATAGCAAATATTAATAATTTAGTTTCCTTTTATTGATTTAGTAAATAAAAGCGGCAAAATGCGAGTCGGACTTCGCAGGAAGGTTTCCGTACCATTACCTGTTGCCGTTATCAATATCGACCAAAAAAAACGTTTGTTGTACGGGAGACCCCTTAAATATATATTTTATTCTGCTTTTAGTATTTGTAGCAATATTGGCAACGTAAACACATCTGTGAAAGTTTCAACTGTTACGGTTCACGAGATACAGCTTGGTGACAAACAGACAGCAGAGCTTAGCAATAGGGTCCCGTTTTTACCCTTTAGGTGCGGAACCTTAAAAAGGTGCTGTATTAGATCAAATTAGTGTAGGTGGTTTATAATTTGGATACCTAATTAACGTAATTCATTTTCTGGCAAGCAGAGACCAACGCTTGACCGCCTAACCACCGCACCAAAGCTTGGCAAGCAAAGATTCACGATAACATGCATAATAGAGGATCTTCAAGAGCTTTTTTTTTAAATATGATGGGCATGATTGTACACGCAACAATAATATTGAGATACATTTAAAAAATACTGGCACAACATTGATTTTTTTACGCAATTAGCACACACAGACAACACACCTGTAGACATGTAGAACACTTGACACTAGAATGAACTCAGTTTAACGTACATTGTGACATATTAAATTCATCTACGTGTACACTGCCGGACAAAAGTTTAGAGGCAACAAATTAAACAAAAACTTGTTATTAAATTTATATACCTCGCATGTATCAACCGGGCTATTATTTCGAATCTATTGACACAAAATCATTTCAGTAGTTTGAGCGCTACGGTGTGGAACATAATTGTACAAACAGAGAGACTGACAAAAATATTAACCCGTTCTGTTAGCTTCGCCGAAGTCGGGAATAATATTTAAATAAATACATAAAAAAATAGAAGAGAAACAATTTTGCAGTAAAGGTGTTAGTTACAATAGTTGTGTTCAAATATAATTTTGGGCCTTCATGTAATTAACCGTAAAATAAAAATATCCTTTCATAAGTGCAATGCAAGATCAAAGTATCCTTTAAATACAATTCATATCGCAACAATTACTTGTGTGACTAATCTGGTCCAAAAAAGATGGAATCTAACAAATATAATCTATATTTTCAATATTATATATTATATTTTTTTTTATATTTATTATTATATTTTATATTTTTATTTTATTTTTCTATATCTATATTTTCAATAAAATCTATAACATAAACAAGTCATAAACTAGTATTTCATTAAAAACAAAGCTTTTTGTATACACTGATAAATATAATCATAATTCTATTGTTTTACGTAAACAATCGTAAAACATGATTTGTTAGCTGTTGTTAGCCTAAGTTTACTCAATATATCATCAGCATCAACCATGTCTAAAGTCGGGCAAAAAGTTTTGATTTTAAATTACAAGCAGACACTTCTATTTGTATAGAAGTCAATCTTTTTTTGTTTAAAAAAAAATAAGTGAGCTCAGAACTTTTGGACGGCAGTGTACAAAATTTTAGTTAAAATGTTTACCAAGTCAAATTAATTGTTACTCTAATATAACACATACGGCTATAGCAATAAGAGTTACTGTTATGTGTATGACCCGCACAGGGATCAGTGAAGTCTTGCAGGAACTCAGTCCATAGAAGTTCACAGAAACATCATTGCAATAAGTAGACACTTATGGAAATCAGATCCCACACAGGGATCAGTGAGGTCTTGCACTATAACATTGTGCTTTATTTAGAAGGTGATAAGGTGTAATTTTGTTTGATATATGTGTGGACAAGCGAAGCGACTCCATATCAATTCACAGAAACATCATATCGACAACATTGCATTGTTGATAAAAAAATAACCTACAGCTACAGCGTGACATCGATATCCGCTTCCCGTGCCTTTCTTTGTATGATAACCGAAAGTGTATTAGTGTGACGCAATATTTTAAATAGTTGCCGTAACCCTATAGAATAACAATATCTATACTAATATTGTCTATAAGCTTTTACGGCTAAGCTGATTTCAAATTAATTTCGATAAAATGAAATTTGAAGAAGGAAATTTTTGACAGGTTACCTTTTATCGCGATAACCCGCATACACGCGGGCAGAGCCTCGGGAAAAAGCTAATTTTCCATAAAATACTAGCAATGCTCAGCCACGCTTCGCTATAATGAGATGAGGAACAAAACTGACGCAAATATAGATAAAAACCATCTTTTTAATTATTTTGAGACAAAATTTGAAATTGACGCAGATCTTTTTGAATTTTAGAAATGTATACAAACCAAACATTTCTATCTTTTTACGAAAATTGTGCGAATAGAGGAAAATTTGGCACAATTACAGTTTACTTAAGGAGTGTAAAAAGCTAAAAAAATTAATAAGGGTTGAATTTAGGCTACCGCATGTCTTTGGTTTGTATTATATCGTGTGTCCGAACGGTCTACACTCATCGAAATATACGTAAGCATTAACTCGATGCCTACACTTAAATATTTTAAGCTCTCGTCTCGCATGTTCAACTGTATTAAATGTAATTTTGTCATTGAATCACATCAAGTACATCCACTAAGACATCTCATCTATTCCCGTTTCCTTTTTATTACTACAATGTGCCATGTTACTAGCATTCTTGTTTTAAGAATGAGTGATGACTTCAAAAACCACTTTGCCATATTCCATGTCAATTCGCCAGAAATGAAAAATGCGATAGATAACAAAAGATACATGAATTTTATGAACGCCCATCCCTTAAAACTCCACTGCTGGGCACAGGCGTCTCCCTTAAAAGGAAGTTTTGACGTAGTAAAAACCTCGCTGGTCAGACGGATTGGTGATGGTATATGAACATATATATTTTACATAAAGGAATAAGAGGCAGTGTACGAATATATACATAAAGGAATAAGAGGCAGTGTACGAATATATACATAAAGGCATAATAGGCTGTAACTAAAGGATTAAAAGGCTAAATTTGCAGTCTAGGAAAAGAGAGCCTGAGGATCTACAACTGATTCTGTTCACTAAATAGCATCGATAGAATAGTTAAGGGCGAAGTGTTGTGCCTTGACATACTCCCGACTAATTTCATACTATTTACTTGGATGAAAGTGTACTAGAGAGTCAAATGCTTTGAACTGGTCGATTTAACATCGACACATTAGTTTTAAGCCACTAATTTGAATAGTTGCTGTTAAAACCAGCCTACTAATTTATAACAACATTAGTTGTTTATAATAGCCCTGAGTTCGGTTATTACCTTAATAACAGTTTAGCGTTATTTCCGATTTCTCACTGTTCTGGTCGATAAGCTATAAATATTTTGTTTGTGGTCATCATACAAGAACTAAACGCGAATAATAACAACGGGAATAATGTTAAGTTAGATCCGTCATTACAAGGAGGGGATCCCCAATAGCACAAGTGTTCCTTTCAAATATGTTCAGTTTCATACAGACACTGCACACATACACACACATAAACGTGCGTACTCCACATATTTCCTATATGACGTGTAATGTGTGGGTGGCAAAACTCACACGACTTTGTAAAGTGGCTGTAAGTGTGCATATGTCTATAAATATGTGTCTATCTTTATACTTTGAATACTTTCGTAGTATAATTATTTAATGTAAGTGTGTATGTGTGTAAACTTTGCATGTGTGTCCATCCATTGTTAACATGATTAGCTCAGAGGCTGATTATCAATGTTACTTATGTTTTCTGTACATTTGAATAAAAACATATGTCTGTTTCGGCGCCAGCTGTAAACTCCGGCTAACTCTCTGCGGTTCCGATTGTGAGATTTATCAATCTTTGTATAATAAATATCCTAACGGAATAAGTACCTGGTATTTATTCCATGACTTTAGAAATATATTCTTAGAATTGATGAAGAATATAACAAGGCCAAACGTATATGATAATTAACAACAGCTAGAAATACTATTAACATAACAGATGGGACCAGTTTATAGAATACAGAACAGCCATTCTCAGATCGCAAAAAAGAGGGAAGACAGAATAAGGCGAGGGGTTTGATTACTCCAAACGTTTTTTTAACCAAATTTAAAAATACGTCACTGGCGCGATACATGGGCGAAGGTTATATATAACATAGGGTTGTCGCTTTTGTAAGCTCTTGACTGTAAGTATAGTAACCTCAGTTACTTCGGAAGTTCCAAAATTCGCCTTAATATCTTTCTGACTATGTATCATTTTGGCTTTATTGAAAGGAGATGAACTTCGAGAATTTTGATGACGTGTTCCTTTAGTATAGTCCATTCTTTTGGAAAGTGTCGGTACACCCGCATGCAATTGTGGTAATTGTTGTGAAAAAACGAATATATTAATTCATACAAGTTAAATGCTTGCCATAGTACAAACCAATAAAAACATGTCATCTTCCTAGCGTTAGTTAAAACATTTTCCGTTTACATGTTAGAAGAGTCAACGAATACAACCATTCGCTACACTACTTCGACGTAAATTGACAAATCATATTTTACTTTTGGATGATTTTGCTTTGACCAAAAGCCGCACATTAGACGGCGGCGTGATCAAAGTGACCGTATCTAAGCGAATGGACTATAACTAAGAATATCCCTCGAGTCTTTTTCCCAGATAGATTGAGGTCAACTTTAAGTCTCCTATGATATGGCTGAACTTAAATTTTTTTTTTACGTGGAGCGACTGCTAAAATCTTTCATAACCCAAATTATGTGACATCAAAGTTCTGTACAAATATTTGTTGGAATTTTCAGGGTTCTAACTGCTCCTAACGACTGCTATAGATGTTGGTATGGCAACCGGCACCGATGGCTAAGGTGCTCTCCAAGGCACGCGGCACGCATTAATCTATTAAAAGTGGTCACCCATCCATAGAACTGGCTCAGATTGCTTAGCTTCGCACTATGTTAACTTACTTGGTTATCACTTAGCCCCAATTCCTATTTATTAACTAAGAAATAATATTATTATTATAAACCTACTCATCAATAAACAACTTGTCAGGGAATATTGATTCTTATCGCGATGGAATAGTACTCTTTTGATAAAATTAATGTTTCTTTTTAATACCGAGGGACAGTGCTTGTATTTATATGTCTTCAATAACTTTTATCTATGCTATACGCGACCTTGCAAGTACATAAACCAATCGATGAGTCAACTAAATTTACAGTACTGGAACTACTTTCGACTTTGAATGTATAATTTGCCTTAAAACATTGAAGAGTGTTTCCACAAACGGAAACTTAGAAATTATAATCAATGTATAGTTTTTTTTTATTATTTTAATGTAGCCAATGAGGTCAATATCAAAATAACTCTAATTTCTAGGTTAGATCATAATAGATAAACAAATATTAACGAAAAATCGAATTTTAAAGTAAACTAAAAACGAAACAATAGATGTAACCTATGTCATACTGATAATTGACATTAATGACTAACATGTAAAATTTCAGTAAAAATCCGGATCTAGGGGTATGTTCCAAAACACCTTAAACATTATCCTCCTTTTGGCTGTTGGATAAATCGCGCCTAACTTTTACTACCCTTAACTTACGGACGATGTTTTTTTTATAGAATAGGGAGCATACGAGCGACGACGTATCGCAACACCAGAGGCGTCACAAGTGCGTTGCCGGCCTTTGGGGGATGGGGAGGAGAAGTTGGAGTATGGGCCGCCGGTATCCTCATTACTCGGTGAAACACAGCGCAAGCGCAGTTTCACTCTGGTTCTCTGTGAGGCCGTGGTATCACTCAGTGTAATACAGCGAGGGACGATTGATGTCTTGAGCTGACCCTTATTATGGTCTGCATCCGTCGTTATAGTTATTGGTGTGATTGAACGAACATTGTATTGCATGGTGTATATGTGTTTAGTGAAATGTTAAAGAAATTATATACGTATTTAATTTCTAGTTGTCGATAGTTTGAGTTAATGGTTATGAGGTAGGTATCACAAGAATCGATAAAATACTAAAATAAGAGCATGACTACCAGAAGTTGACATATTGATGTGTTTGAGTATACATATTAATATTGAAAAACATTTCAGCGTTGCGTGGCATTTCATATGCATAGGTACCTACTCATGTTGCCTATAGCAGGTGCCATTTAGAAGAATGTTTGTATAAGTTGCAATATTACAATTTGCATCTAGTTCAAATAAAATTGTAAAGAAAAAGCTTAATAACCCGAATACATAAATATTTTTGATAACATTTGTAAAGCCTATGTCTGCCATTCACAAAGAAACCAAGCTCTGCAGTTTTACAAATTGCATTAGCCCCAATCTCGGTGACAAGCAATGAAAAAATAGCTTAACTGCAAATTTCGTTTTTTTTTTATGGAATAGGTTAGCCAAACGAGCAGACGTATCGCCTGATGGTAAGCGATTACCGCCGCCCATGGATACCTGCAATACCAGAGGCGTCACAAGTGCGTTGCCAACCTTGGGGGATGGGAAGGGGGATGAGGGGAAGGGTTGGATTATGGGCCTCCGGTATCCTCACACACTCGGTGAAACACAGCGCAGGCGCTATTTCACGCCGGTTTTCTGTGAGGCCGTGGTATCCCTCCGCTCGAGCCGGCCCATGCATGCCGAAGCGTGGCTCTCCCACGGTAAATTTATTGATTACGGTGTCATTATCGAGTCAAGGTGATTCCGGCCATCGTATCACTCCGAAATCAGGCCATGCCAATTATAGGTAGAAATATGATGATTCTTATTCCCAGTTAAATGTAAGTATTTATAAGCAGTAGTGATAAGATACGTTATTCGCCCGTGTCTCTTTTTAGCACACACGAAGGTCGGATCCTAAATTAACATGTGCAACGCAAAATGATTTCTCATTCGCCAATTGTTATTAGAATGATGCTGAAAGTCACATAGTGTTGTGTCTAATTTCTATTAATCATTAGGATCGTCATCAAATGACATCACTGGTGTCAATAGGCACAAAATACTGATCACTTGATGATTGTATATTGTTTTTTGACAGTATTACCCGCGTGGTGCCGGATTAAAAATACGAAGTGGATGTCATGAAAATCGACTAAGGGAGCAATACTGCTGCAGTGAGAAGGTTAAATTTGAATAAAACCTCCATCAACACGTCTGTCCAGTCGTTAAATATAATAGGCCAAAACCTCATTTTTAAGAGGAGATATAAGTCCAGCAGAGTCTGTTAAAGGCTGTTATGTTGATAACAATAATAAATAAATAATAAATAAATATTTCGGACATCTAACACAACGCCATCTAGTCCCAAACTAAGCGGAGCTTGTATTATGGGTACTAGACAACTGATATGAATACATAAATACATTTTTTTTGTAAATACATACATATTATACATAGAAAACACCCAAACTCGAAACAAATATTTGCAGATCATGTAAACATTTGGTCCGACCTTTGGTTCGAACCCGAGACCTCAAGGACAGCAGTCGCGTACGCTACCACTGCGCCACCGAGGCAGTCATCAATAATGTGTGTGAGTTGAGACTGTATTCATTGTTATTTAACACATGCTATTTACAAGACAAGACAAGACATATAAATTTATCACCTGGATTAAAGAGTATACCTTTCACTGTGGTAAAACAACGGGATTTTATCACAGGAAAATGAGTTTCGAATTTTGTGAATTTATATCACAGATTACCCTGTGACTGTGATTTATGATCACAGTCACAGAGTAATCTACATATATACAATTATAATAAATATTTCGGACATTAAACATACAACGCCATCTAGTCCCAAGCTAAGCAGAGCTTGTGTAAAGGGTACTACGCAACTGAAATAAATCCATTTTTTTGTATATATTAGATGAAAAAACTCCCGCATTAGGAATATACATCCTGTGTCGCGAATATATCGCGGACATTAGAAACTTCATTTGGATGTGAATGATTTATTTGACCCGTTCTGTATCGTGATTCTAACTAGACAGACAATGGTAAAAAACGATTACAGAGAGAGAGATAAGAAATGTATACACAGATAATACAATAGATATTGTTATTAGACATTTCAATAATGACTTGTTTACATTTATATTATTTAATCGACATACCTAATTAAAATATTTTCATTTTCAGTAACATCACGACCTTTATTTAACAGTCTGCTGCCAGATAAATGCCTCTCATTATTAGGGAGGGTTATTTTTATTGACTTCACTAGTTTCATTAATTTGAAATAATTTTGAAAAGATTTCTTCCAATGGTTCACACTTTTAATCATTAATGATATGAATACTTTTTTTAGTTTTTATTTCCCTATTATTTTATCATTCACGCACTTGTGACGCCCCTGGTGTGGGTGTCTATGTCGTGTCCTGTGTCGCTTACCATCCGGCGATACGCCTGCTTGTTTGCCCCGTGTTCCATAAAAAAATATATCATATACTAGAAATTCGGCTTCGCACGAAAATTTTAAACTGTCGGTTTTTCTCAACTATATTATGCATGTATTACACATATAAACCTTCCTTTTGAATCAGTTGCCGAAATTTGTCAATCAATTGCCGAAAACTGCATTTAAAATCATTGAGTAGTTTAAAATATAGCAGTAGCAACTTCATTTTTATGTAAAGATATTTAGTATGTCGTTTATATATTATTACGAGTTATCTGTACTGTTTATTAAGTTTGGAAAGACCCTCGAACCGTCACCCACCCGGGGTTATCAGGGGGGTTATGTGTCGGAATCGAATTAATTCGGAAATTATTGTTATTTATACCCCGGAACCTCTTCTATAGAAGCGTGAATGGACCTTAGAACTATGATAAGTTAAAAGCTGTTTCTACTTTTTTTACTTGCCCGAACTGACTGTTTGATCAATGTAGAGCCACAGCCAATGGAGCTACAAAATTAAAACGTTGGTAGCGTGTAGCTGATTCCTTCTAAACAGACTTAAAAAAAAACCTTATCCAGCTTATCTATTCGACTGTTTTTTTTATGTTTGTTACCTCAGAACTTTTGGCTTTTGATAGACCCAATTCCATTTCCTGAAGTCGTTATTTTTTGTTAAAATTTTGTATTATCTATATAAATAGTAGCACAGATTTCTTTTGTAAAAGGGAAGCAAGTTTTAAGACTATGATAAGTAAATTTTTTGTAAATGAATATCGCTCAAGGTATTGTATTGTGCTTATTTACGTGTAATAAACATCGCTTACAGAATTTGATTTGTAAAGTAAAGGTTTGATGTATTTTCTTTTTTTATTATTATTTTTATTTTCTTCACAAGTTATTTTATCTCTCAAGGTAGCTAATGTAATGGCAGAAGCTGTGGACACATTATTTATGTACGAGTATGTACAAGCTCAAAACATAATGTATATTCGATTTTAAGATATTATTATACGATACTTGTTTGTGTTCCTTAAAATAAAATAAATAAATATATAAAAATGAATCGCCTAAATATATTTACGCGCTTCCGATCGACTGCACTAACTTGTATAGTTGTTTTTTTTAATTGTTCGTTATTCTTAGTAAGTATTAAGTATTTTTTCTGTCCGCGGTTGTACTCTGTGTCCGGACTGAGGCGAGTTCAATGATTATAACAAGTTTTTCAAAAATATAGAAAATTTCTACGAAAGAAACGTGTGGCGGTACGAAGTTCGCCGGGTCAGTTAGTATAATATAACCACCCACCCACTACTATTTTTTTTTTTTAATTCATCTATAAGACAGATAATGAGAATGAGCAGTTGTAAAGGCGTTCCATATTAACACCCTTTACTAGTTTTTTTTTGGAATAGGATGAAAACTAACAGGCATACCGCCTGCTGGTAAGCGATTACCACCGCCCATGGAGACTCGCAACACCAGAAGCATCACAAATGCGTGCCGGCCTTTGGGGGGTGGAAAGGGGTTGGGGTATGGGCCTCCTTTATTCAAAATCATTCGTGAAACACATCGTAAGCGCTGTTTTACACCGATTTTCTGTTAGGCCGTGGAATCATACCGGTCGAGCCGTCCCATTCATGCCGAAGCGTGGCTTTCTCACGTAGTTTCACCTAATGTTCGTTTGTTTATATTATTTTATGTTTGCGAAGCCGAAAGGAAAGGCAACGCTTTTGGCACTCTATTAAAATATATTTGTATGTTCTACCGTACATAGTGCAGTTCCGTTACCATCAAAAAGTCTAACCTGCAACCTGATTAGACTGAAAAGGGAAGATCTCAGGAAGGTCATAGGTATCCTGACTGAGCATTGTCCCCTAAACAAGCATCTATTTACTATAGGGGATGCATGGGGGCAGAAGAAACGTAGAAGACAGTGATGTGATGAGAATAGAGATGTGGCCGATCAACGGGCAGACATTCTTAAATCAACGTCACTCCCGGAAACATGTAGTGACCTGAAAAGGCTGTTGAGCTTCTAGGATGATCTGAGATGGTTGGAGAGTAAGAAGATGGCAAATCCACGTATAAGGGCGCAATCTGTGACACCAGAACCAAACAGGCAACCAAGTGGCATAGGTCTATATAACATAGATTATATAGTAGGGTTACAGAAGTTAGAAAAACAAGAAATAAGAAAAGGCCAATAGCTATGGTAGCTGATAAGATAATATACTCATAATTAAAATTAGCAACACTCAAATACTTTCTTAAGTTTTATGAATGTATTGGGTTTGATTTGATTTTCCCGTGCTGTTTTCACAGTTAGCCTTTTGATTGAGCCATTGTAGGACTGTATTGGATATAGAACAATGGAATTTATTTCCATTGGATATTATAAAAGAAAATAAATGTCACAATAATTTATTCATACATTTCCCAAGTGATGAATCATGAAGGCGGACAGCCTAGCTGACAGTATTGTCTGAAGAACGTCTTATCAACAAGCAAGCAGTCATTGTGATAAGATAGCATTACAATTTATTAGCAATAAGTATTGTGATAGTAAGTATTGCTGTAATAACAACAAATGATATCAATCAGTGTTTCTTGGGCTTGTATTAAATTTTAAATCCTACCCCCTATCCTCTATATAATAATATCCTCTATAATAGACCTCTATAAATCTTGACCTATAAGAATGTATCAAGATTTAGATGATGTTTTAAAATAGTCAGGATGATACACAATATTACGCGATACACGACATATCGGCCGAAGATAGTATTTAGATAATTTTGCTCCTTTTCATGTGAGTTCAAAAGAAGGGGGGGTTATGTTTTTCAAGTATATGTAGGTATGTATGTATATATATTTCTTTGGCACGCCTTAGACCCTAAACGACTTGACGTATTTTTATGTGAATGCAGTCAATAGATATGTCTTAATCATTACAGTGACACAGGGTTAATACAAAATAAAAAAAAATATTTGAAAATATCTTATCTTTGCAGTTCTTTAATGAACTTAATAAAGATGGTAGATGTTGATGCAGTCAAGTTTCTTTTTAAATAATTAGTTAATAGTTTGTTAGATATAAAGGGGCAAATAAAGTGGAAATAATATGTTAATGACTACCGCAGCTCGTTATGATGATTTCAATCCTGGAATGAGGTGTTCGGGTTCTACAATCTCACTTGATGAAAAGTAACAAAAGAGTGTATTAAAGGAGATTTCAAAACCAAAATTTGGATGTTTATAGTTGGATGTTATTGCTGGTGTGCAAAGTGAGTTCTATTTAAATTATTCTTGTTTCATAATATGTGTATCGTTAAATAAACAGTGTTGATTTAGCAGGTGCGTGTGTCGCTGTGTGCATTGCATTGGCCAATGATTGATAAAAGACCTTTTTGTTGATTAATATTTTCTAATCCATGTCATAAATGATTGTAATAGTAACTCATTGTTTGAAAATTATATTTAAATTCAGCCTAAAGGCTATTTTTATTTCTAAATTAAGCCTAATGTTCTTTTCATTGATTTTCAACAAAGAATTAGGTATTTTTAAATTTAGAATTAATGTGATGTAGGCACATATTCACATTGACATCTTAATTATGCTTTAGTATTTATTAAAAAAACCATTACATATTCTTACCGAACTCAAAGAATACCAAAAAAAAAAGAACATATACATAATATATACGTAGGTAAAATATTAGTTCAATTTTAATGATAGTTTAGTGGAGTATGATTAGTATTGGACCTGAATTCTCACATTCCACTTAGGTCTGATCGCGACCTTCACAACTCCCCATTAACACTGAACCTGCTGACCTTGACCTTCATTATCTAATGATACATTTATTTCAAATTCTGAATCTTTTACTGTTTTAAAGTTTTTATATCTACACTAAAAAGATCTTTTATCACCAAAGTGTTACACTGATAAATAATTCAAATATTGACCTCCCGGATATACTCCTGGGTTCTGCCACATTCTCCCACACTGTCGAAAGAGAGCAGTAGTTTAGAATTATTAATAAAAAAGATATACATACACATTGTATTGTAATTCGGCTGGTCTTTTGATGTAAGGTTTTCGGAAGCCGTTTTGATTGGTTACCACTTACAGGTCACTTCTAAATCTGGAACAATTAAGAAAACAAAAATTTACAATTCAATCAATCATAAAGTTCGTTATGATCACACAGCCTTTAATGGTGGCAGGCTTAACCCTCCTTTCGAAGGCTCTCATTAGTTGTGATCCACCATACCTCATTAGGCAGGTGGGTTGATATAAAGATCATTATAAACTTTTCATCCTTGACAGGGACTCCATTCTTTGCAGCATGCAGAAAAAAGATGCCCTTCTGAGTTTCTTTGTGCTTTTGAAACTCTTATGATACTCACTGATGAATAGAGGTGATAACACTGTATTCTTAGAATTCTCCATATTCTTCTCCAAAATTATGATAAATACTTTATCAATATTTGACACCACACAGACAGAATACTTATCGTAATTTCTAGATAAGGAAAGATTGATGCCTCTAGATTATTCTTTGCTCTTAATGTTTTAATAATGATAGATATGTTTGCTTCCTGCAAGTGTGACAAGCTTGTTCAAACATTATCATACATTCAGGTCTCAAACGGGTTACATCAGTATTTTTAAAGGTAAATGATTGGACAAGTCACTCTATGGTAAGCGACTACCAACGCCCATGGACTCCAGTCACACTGTCATAACAATTACATAATTACGTTAAGTTCGCATAGTGTACAATATTTGACTCAGACATATGGCATTGTATCATAGGCCGTATTATTCTACGTAATTATGTACCTTTTCACATTGCAATTCAATTTTATTCAACAAGTGAGTCATAAAATTGTAGAATGGATACTTACCTTGGCTTTTAAGGAATTAAAACAGACACGCTTATAAGAAATGAAAACATACAACAGACCGCTACTTTAAACTGACATCATAATATTTATACTTGTACACTTATGTCGCAATAAGAACTTATGTGCAATACTTTATTGATAAATGCATATGAAATATATAAATAACACTGAGTTAATAAACAAGAAATCTAATTTGAACGACGTTTTGTATTGATCTTAGTATGACAATACACAAAACTGTGGTGCAATAATGACTGTTTTATTTCCGTTGAATGTCATTTCACTAAATGTGCATGCGTTTTACACGAAAATGAACTGTGAATCATTGAAACTGAACAATTTTAAACTTCGGAATTAGAATCCGATCTGCGAATATCGGAAAATGGAAGTATGGAAAGTGCTAGATGTGAACGTAACGAAAACACCGAACTAAGCAATACAAGAGATAAACACATATTAAATACCTGGTATATGATGAAATCAGTAGAAAGTTAACAAAATACGATATTCCAAAAATATCACAATTTCTTGCAATGAAAACAACTTAAATCGCACTAAATTCGGCGCACAACTAGACCGAATGAAACTGTTCAAAAGACTAAAGACTAAATTACAATTTCTAAACAGAAGGATGACGAATAATTCTCGTACCTGATAGGTCAGGCCTCAAGAAAACTTAAATTCTTATTGGTTAATTTTTAACAACTCCACAATTTCGACCAACCGTGTTTCTGTAAGGAGAAAAGCAATCGCGGAATTTATGAACTATAGAGATTGTAATTTTGTATCGGAGTTGCCGTTTTCAGTTATATAATTAAAAAGTAAAGTAATGGTTTTCCATAATAATTGTTGATCGTTGCGCAAGCAATAACTAAGTTTAATTTAACGAATTCTTCAAATTTTCGGATTGATACTCAAAACGTTAAAGCTACAGCATTGTTTTGCAACTATCATGCATAGTAGCATAGCAATGATTGAACTATTATAAGCTGTTTTATTTCACTTATCGTGTTTGTATTTATGAGATATTGACCCAATCAGTCAATCAACAACCCACAATGTCCCACTGCTGCACTCGGGTCCCCTCTCAGGAGAGAGTTAAGGCCATACGTCCCCACACTGGCTTAGTGCGGGTTGGGGACTGGCAAGACAACGTTGTGGCTACGTAATCTTACCGTTGGATGTTTTCAAGCTGCCCAAAGATCTCCAACTAAGCTTCACGAGTGTTACCCTATGATAACAACCGGGACCGACTGCTAAACCTGACCTTCGAATCACGGAGACGCTCATGATGACATGCCACCAGCGGGTTCCATCCAGGTAATGACCACGCCGCGTTGCTTACCCTCGTTTATTGTTTCTAATCACCTAGTGCAATTGGGCTATGAGCGCCTATTGACCCAATAATATTTAGTAATGGTTTAACCCTTTCTTCAAGCCCAATATTATGTAAATAAACAATAAAATCTTTGATACTAACGAACATTCTTTCCTTGCTTTTGTCAGAGTAAGTGACGCTACCTGAGGGCCATGTATTCTAAGGGCGGCAGCGCCAGGACAGGTCATGAACATGACATGAACGCCTGCAACTCAGGGATCACAGCGTGTTGCTAGCCTCTGACATACGAGTATGCTCTTGTGGTTTTCGCTGCCCAACTAATGCTATAGCTACTCTATTGATGTTCAATGTAATTAGAATGTTCTAATGCCCTGAAATCAGTTTTTGTTTTAGTATCATATCGTCGGTTGTTAGTCGTTCCCTTGAGGTTGCAACGAAAAACCTTGTCGGGGATTGTAAGGAACTCTTCCAAATCAAAGTAGCAGGGCTCTTGAGACTAGGACTTGTCTACCAAGCTAAGAAAAATAATACAATATTTCTCTTAGCATCAAAGGCAAGTCCTAGTTTAAAGTAAAATAAGGGCTTTTTTCTTAATATCGCTATACAGCTGTTCAATTGCACTGTTTATTATTATTTAGAATGCTATTTCTCTATGCTGTATACCTTGATCAACTATTTTTAACAAGCATTTCACGCTATCTGTTATTTCATTGATTGACTAATGATAGCCCTTTTTCATTGTTGTAAAATACCGTCAACCTCTTGCATAACAATAGTCATTTTTCTACTTTCTCCAGTATATCTTTACTATTCATGTTGTTTGTTTCTTCTAATTACTTTTATGCAAACTTTTTCCGCAAAATCTATGAATACTGACCTTGTTTCCTGATTTTTGATCAGAAGGTTTGCTTCTTCCTTAAACAGCTGTACCCCAAAACGTTGTTAGCCTCATATCTTGTTGCCCCGAACATGGGGCACTCGAAAATTGCGTGCAGGACAGTCTCCTCCTGGGCTGGATCGCAGATATATGACGGGCTCTCCTGACACTTGAAGATCTACCATCAACATCTGTATGATAACGCCTTGGGTTCGCATCTTCTGCACCAAGTAGTATGCATCCTTCGCATCCGGGAAGAACACTTTCGTGACGGAGGTGATGTGGCTCGTCTGGTATTAACGGTTCCAATCGTCAAGGGTGTAGCTACGAATGGGACTTGAAGAATGAAACCGTATACAGGTCGTAGTTAAGCTTCCTTTGGCATGAAAGTGCCGCTTCCTAGGCCAACTGGCCGGCGTGCTCGTTGCCATCGATACCGGCGGGAGCCTTGGTTCAGAATAAGGTTATATCTTTGCCACGGATCAAGGCCTCGCCTTGGTCGCGAGAGGATGCAGGGTCCCAGGGTTCGTCATTGTCTCCAGCGCTGCCCTTAAGTCGCTGTAGATGTCGCTCCCCGTACTGCAGTTTAGAATTTCTCTCGAAGCTCTGCATATGGCCAAAAACTCGACCTGTCAGACTGTGCAGTACGCTGGCAAGCACAGTTTCCGGCTCCATAGTTCGGCCCAGCTGTCTTAAATGAACACCGCGGTGGCCCTTGCCCTGTGGCTTGCTTCCATCTGTGAAGACGCGGAGCATCTGCACGTTGTTCTGGTCTATCAGGCTATGCTCCGGAGCGGGGTATCGTGCTTCAGTTTGTTGGCTACAAGCATGGCGCTGGTCTTGTGTGACGCGAGTCTCAATTCGTTCCTGACACCCCAGTTCTGAACAAAGTCAAGGGCGACATTGGCATATCGTTGCACCTCAGAGAACAGCGGAACCACTTCATCCGCAACTGCTTGGCAGTTGTCGCCCGTTCCTGTAGATACTTCAGAAGGGTGCCTAGGAGGATATTCCATAGGATGGGTTCACTAATGGACCCTTGTACGTAGCCCTTTTGGGTGCCGCGGAGATGTTCCATCCCAGCGTACTGTAGCTTCACGCATCCGTCGTCTAGGTAGCTATTCAGTAAGTGCCTGATATTAACCGGCAATCTTCCTCAGTCAGTCGGACCTTGATTGTGGGCCACCATGCGCTATCGAAGGCGCCCTCTATATCCAGTGAGACTAGCGTGACCAGCTTTTTCTACTTAAGTTCCGCTTTAAACTGGTTCATTAGTATATAAAGGGCGTCTTTGGTGCTTCTCTGGGACACAGAGGGAGTTTTAAGGGTTTGTCTCAGTAATGAGTATTTTGTATGGGCGTTATTTTTTATTTCAAAAAAGTTAAAATTATGATTAAAGTCGTGCAAATTTTTTGGTTTCGTGTCATATCGGTAGACATACCAAAAATAAGCATGTAGCTAGTGACTCATTTGAGTGTGAAATGCCTGTTTAGCAGAATACGTGAAAACCCAACTTACCAGGTAATTTTTCGTGCTTGCAACATCATGGACGGGGATTCCCTCACACATAGTTTAACAAATTAGGTACACTTTAGTGTTGATTTCGTACACCAGTTCATCTTGTTACCGTTGTAATAGTAAAAGGCTAGTTTACTAAACTAAGTTCGTAAAGCGTTATCTATATTCCACGCGTATTGTTAATGCGCTGGAACGTTGTCACATTATACAGAATTCTTCTTCTTCTTTTGGTGATATGGCAATCAGCCGGATCAGCTATTTCTGCCAATGTCAAGTATTTCAAGTCTTCAATTCTAAGTCTTCGAGTCTTCAAGTCCTCGTCGTGATGGAATTAATGATAAAAAATATAAAAAATGTGGATGACATGAAATGGGGACCGTCTTTCGCTAAAACACAAAACGATCTATACAGAATTAAAAGGCTCGTAATAAAAATGACAAACTTTGTGGCTACTGTGGTGTCAGTAGTGTGGAAATAAAATATCACATGAACTGAATATGTTAACTTAGAAATAAACAATGATTATATGATATATTTTAACAAATTGTGTAACACGATTTTTTATCTGTTGATTAAAAAGGCCGAAAAGCGCCGGGTATATTGTCTGTAGTGTGTCATGTCACATTTTACAAATAAAAATATTACGGCCGTCTGTTTCCATAATTTAGCTAATATAGGTATATATTTTCACAAATTCAATTAAATACCTAGCAAAATATATTCATAAACTGTAACAAACAAAGCGACACTTGGCGTCGTAATAGTGAAATTTTGTTGCTTCATAAAATATGACGTCATCGATCAAGCGTCACGTGACTGACTATTTTCGCGCTAAATTTAAAATTAATTAAAAAACATTATTTCTTAGATGAATACTGCATTAGTCCGAGGGAAAGGTAGTTCTGAGACGTCTAAAATAATGATCTGAATTTTTTAAAACACTTTTTATAAAATTGTCAAGTAGCCCATTGTATGTTAATTAGGAGGGTTTGTTAAATAAGTTTACTGCAAAAATAACATATTACCGCCAATAA
This sequence comes from Hyphantria cunea, assembly GCA_003709505.1. Lineage (NCBI taxonomy): Eukaryota > Metazoa > Arthropoda > Insecta > Lepidoptera > Erebidae > Hyphantria > Hyphantria cunea. The sequence continues at coordinate 416,427 of PKRV01000612.1, forward strand.
TCAAAGGGCCTGCTATTCAGCTAGAGTTATTTATTTGGATTCATTCCTTTTGGACCTACGATCACTTTTATCATTGCTGTGTACCTAATATTTCTATTTCTTATTTATATGAAATAAACCGCTGAATACTTCATCATACTATATCATCATTATTTAAAAACTTTTTTCTTATTATAGTACAACAAATATGGAAAAAAATACCTTTAATCTGACGATATTACGTCACCAATATTATTTTATGTTTGTAAACGCCAAAAAATAGTGAGGTGAAATTGCATTTTTGTTTCAATAAAGCGACTGTTCTAAGACACTATATTCAGTGGTGATCACAGATAAGACTTTAGAATAGTTGTTTTGTATACAATGCGCTACTTACATGGGTAGTATTTTTTTGTGAATGATAAATGGTACGATAGTCCAAGCAGAACCGAGATACTGGTGGGATTTTTTTGTGAATGGTAAGATAGTCCGAGCAGAACCGAGATAGTAATTTTTTTTTTTTTTGGATCATCTCAAATAATATCAAAAAGACGATATTCAGATTTGTAAACTCAAATGTCAAGTGACAGTCAGAGACAAATAAGAACATAACCTCAACCTCATTAAGAGCGTAGTCTAAAAGAGTCATAAACATTTGGTCTAAATAAACTTACATTCGAGTATTTAACGAATTTGTCTCTTCAATTAATATTTTAAGTATTGAATCATGAGTACCTTACTTAAATGTCCTGTAAAGGCTCTACAAACGATAGGTTTATTTATAGCATTTATTTTTTTATGTTTTATTCGGAAGTGATTTTATATTTAAAATTTCTTTGCATTTGCAGTGTTTTCTCGGGCTTTAAGCAGTACTGCCGCTTTAAGTACGAAAGAATGGCGAGCAGAGCGTGGGCTCCCCGCCAATCGTAATGCCGAGGGCGTTCTCACTGACGGACCCGACTTTACCTATTTGGATGGGCGACCAACTCCTCTTTTGGTAAACTGTCTATGCATTTAGAGCAGATTTAAATTATATTATATCATTTCAATCTCTCTTACTTGCTAAGTTACGATCATAATTACATTTTGATCTGTTAAACTCTCTCCGAATTTAGTTTTACAGCAGATAAAATAGAATAACTGAATTTTAAATTTTGTTACCTGCAGACTTTAGTAAAAGATTACAAGTATCAGTTTTGTTCGTGAATTAAAACTGAACATCACCTGCTAAATACAGTTGTATGCTATAAAGTAACTTTAAAACCAAATAAATTTCTTAATTAGGCAATTTCATATAATTTTTTAACTTAAGATCCAGTTAATTATGAAGTGATCTGGAAAACATTTTTTAGATAAAAATGCATACTTTCAATTCCATTTATTTAATAATACATAAGCATTAGAGTTACACCAAATCTCTTATATCTATACTAATTACAACACAAAAAAATAAAACCATAAACACACTATTGCAATTAGAAAATAAAAATAATGTAAACAGAAACCAATCCTATTTAGTATCCCAATAAAATTCAAAGAAATGCTTGAGGCTGGCAACTTTACAATGCTGCTTTTCACAATTGGTAGCAATCCTTATTCCTTTTTTAATTTTATTTTTAATAAATTGTTACAAGTTAGCAGTAGCTTTATAATGCACTGCTTAGTTTTATCAAAGTATGACGGAAGAAGGAGTTATATAGTACTAGCTTTCACACGTGGCTTCACTCGCACTTAGTAAAAAATATCATATGTTACTTTTAACACCTCCAAGAATATGTGTACAAAGTATCATCATTATTGGTTAAGTAGTTTTCACATATATAAGTTTAACAAACAAACTTATTTATACCTATCGGATGCGCAGTGGTAGTAGAGGTCTCTGGTTCGATTCCCGGGTCAGACTAAATGTTGTTTCGATTGTTTTCTATGTATATGTATGTATTTACAAAAAGAGAAATATTTTTTATCATTATTTATTAATTACAGCATAAACAAATGAAAAGGCTAAAGAGACAGAGAGAATATGCAACAAAAATGATTGAATTGTGTTCTGAGATGGACTTTGCCAAAGAGAGGTTCGATAAATTAGAAAAAGCTAAAGAGCAAGAGAGACAGCGAATCATTAGCAACAGACTTCAGCCCAAAGGCAATGCCTTATTACAGAAGAAGAAGAAATAGATTTGATACATATTTTATCTAGTTATAATGTAGGTTTGTTTGTAAATAATACTTTTACCTGACTTTGGGTTTTCTTTCTTTACCATTGCTATTTTTGTAAATACACGGTCACATTCAGCCATGGGAGAGCCACGCTTCGGCATGCAGGAGCCAAAAACCACGATGGATACCACGGCCAAACAGAAAACTGAAACAGTATACCTGCTCAAACAATATGCCCATAATTTGTGCTGTGTCACAAAGAGTGACTGAGGATACTGGAGGCCCATACCTCAACCCCTCCCTCAATCATCCCAAAGGCCGGCAACGCACTTGTGATGCCTCTGGTGTCGCGTACGTCGTCGATACGTCTGCTCGTTTGACCCATTGCCATATAAAAAAATTAAAAGAAAACGAACTTATCTGATAGATATAAATTTGAATAAGCAGTTAGAGATCGTTTAAACAAAATGTGAGTAGCGCCATCTATTAGTTGTTGCAAAAACTGAACGTTCCATCAGATTGTAGAAGCTTCTAAACTGAAGAATCAGATGGCGTTCTTGTTTCTGTAAAATAGGCTTGCCTTATAAAGTTGTTAATAAAATTGGATTATATTTTTAATAAATTCGTATAATCATTATTGCTCGGCCGGCATAGTGACAATTCGGTTAATTCGTCTTTTTTTTACGACTTTCGAGTGTTGTGAGTTAGATCCTTAGGTAAGGCAGCACTTTTTTAAGCGTTTATAAAGTCTTGTGTCACAGGACGGCTCAAGGTATGCTATTTAATATCCCAAACCATCCGTTAAAATAACTTCCCTAACCTGTCATATTGTTGTGTGTAGACCTAGATGTAGTTCCCCAATCTTTTTAAGGATACCCAAAGCCATAATCTCACTGTCTAGCTACAAAAAAAACAAAATTAGATTAAAAGTCGTTATCAATAAGGAATATGCATGTTTATTTATTTCTTAATCTGATCATCATCATTTACGTCTCTATAACATAGAAAAAATATAAATAGGCTGAAAATAGTCGAACTAATTTTAAAGTGAAATTTAAAATACGGACCAAAATTGAGCTATTCAAACGCTGCTATTTTGCGCGCGATTTTGGCACAGCCAATGACGTCATTGTCATTTCGTTTGTATTTGCTATTCAGTGTTTTAATTACTTAATAATTATATACAGTTTTAGGGAATTGCTCTAAAAATCATGGAAGAAGGTATTTTTTTTCACAAACTCTTCTTACTCAGTTTGAATTTCAACTCCGTTAAGTTCAACGAAGTGATCATCGACGTCACATTTCGTTTCGACCGTTTTGTAAATTTGAATTTACCTCCTTTAAAATTCACTTTTGGTTAATAATTTCTGGGCTTAAATAAACACTAAAAAAGTCTTTTAAGTACAAAAAAGTATCTAAAAAAAAAATTGTTGTACGTTAATTTTTTTATTTACGCAGACTATTGGGGAAAATTTGTAGGGTCTTCCATGAGTCCAATAAATTTCTCCGAGCATTTAGTTCTAGTTGACTAGGGACATGTGCCTGCTTATGTTATGCAATATAAAGACTATCAATATACAGAGTTTGGTCAAATTTGAGTTTTTACCGTGGAAAAGCCACACTTCGGCACATATGGACTGGCTCGACCGGAGTGATACCACGGTCTTACAGAAAACCGGTGTGAAACAGCGCTTGCACTGTGTTTTACCGAGTGAGCGATAAATATTTTAAATAAATAAATAAATATTTTGTACATTTATTACACAAGGCCATTTGGTCCCAAGCTAAGCAGAGCTTGTGTTATGGGTACTAGACTACATATTTTATTATACATAGAAAACACCCAAACTCCGAAAAAAATATTTGCATTTGAAATAAATATTTGCAGATCATAAAAACATTTGTTCTGACCCGGGAATCGAACCCGAGACCACGAGCACAGCAGTCACATACACTACCACTAGGCCACCGAGGCAGTCAAATCTGATGACAGTCTGCATATGGATATTGGTTGATTAGTTTTTAAAATCTTTACAAAAATAAAGGTTGTAAAAAGACTAAAATGTTTTACTAGACTATAACTTTTTTTTAGTCCAGTATCTATCAATAGTTATAGTGTAGCAATCTTCTGTAGAACAGTTCAACGCGACAAAAAAACATGATTAAAACAATGTCTGTTCAACTCTACGTCAACGATAGTCTTTTTCAATTTAACTAATGCAGTTTTGCCAGCAATTCTATTATGTTTCGCCGTGGTATATTTTTCTTGCATTCATGAGAAATGAGAAATAACATTGATGCAAAAAATAAGTTAAAAGCATTTCTGAAGTATTGCACATGTTATCAAAATTAGAGTTAAAAAATAACCATTTCGTAATTACATCCCAAACGTAATGGTAAACGGTAACCCTGATCAGTCTATTATCTATGGCGGTCGGCATAAGTGAATAAAACCGCTAAACCTGTTATCTATGCCTCTCAATACAATTATGTGACCTGTGGATAATCCAATTTGTTCCTAAAATGAGCTCCACCCGATAGAACATTATTAACGTTGTTAATTTTGCTCACTAGCTCTCAATAGAACCTGATATTTGAATTTTGTTTATAAGCTGCTGTGTTGCCATTTTAAATAGGATTCCAATAATTGCTTATCGTTGTGTGAACATTGTGTTTATTTGCTAGATTGGAATACAAGAACATCGGTAACCTAATGAAAGGATTTAAGTGTAGGTCGCTGAAGCCAGCGAGCAAGCGAGTGAGTGAGGTAGCATTATGAGAATAACTATATTAATTAGGCGAAGTTTGAGTAAGCGAGGGCCGGGCATTCCGGTCATTTTGAGTCAAATCTTCTAATAAATAAATCATATCCGCAACTTAACTTTATTAGCTGGCATAGTGGTTTCAGTGTTCGCCACACCGCTTCCTATTGCGCCAAGTGTTGTGGGTTCAAATCCTACTTGAGACAACACTTTGTGTGATCCATAAATTTTTGTTCTAAGTCTGGCTGTACTTTGTGTCCGTTTCATGTATGTTTGTAAAGATCCCCGTGACACAGGGATCTTTACAAACATAACGCTAATGCGGGCGTTGTCAAAAAAAAAGAAAGAAGAAAAAAAGAAACTACTGTTCAAAAGATCAGTGTTGATTAGTCTGAAGAAGATTACCAAAGCTGGAGCGTGGTCACATACGAAAGGCGCTAACTAGCAAACAGGCGATGTGGTCTCGGCCTCTAACACTAATATAAAAAATCACTGTAATTATTAGTGGCGTTATGTTAATCCCTGGGACAATAATAGTTCGTAGACTCTGTGATCATTTTTGAGGAGGCTGTCTTGGATTCGAACCAATGTGGTAATAAAAGGTTTTCTTCAAGGAGAGGCACGTGACAGTATGGTTCTTGCACTGTGACGCTTACTATGATACAGATGGATACATGAAGGATAATAGCTGCTCCTCCTTTAGTAGGAGAGTTCAATTTTATTTTAACTGCAATAGTACCCCGAAAGATAACTGCACTATTATTAAAGAATTAACTTATAACGGCTCCATAATATACTATATATAGGTGAAGGGGTTGAATTCTCAAGAGGATGTCGACCTCATATAACTAGATATGGCCGTGTAGTGATAGAGCGAGATGGAAGATAAGTTCATCAAAACGTCGCCACGGTTGATAATTAAAATCTCTCCTGGTAAGGCAAGAGTACAGTACCGGACTGAGGAAGTGAGTGATCATTGAAATTTTAGTTTATTTATTACTTTATTCTAATAAGTTTGACGTATAGATAATAAAATTGATATTTACGAAAATAGAAATAAAATTAGACACTCCAAACTATAAAATTTAACTGCAGGGCGATTTTCAACGCATTTAAAAGTGGTTGGATGGTTACTTGAAGTCGAATTGATCTAGTGAATTCTTCACCTTTTTAGAACTACTTTTTTGCGTAGGTTTTAACGAATAAATCAAATAATATTTTGTTTAGCAAAAACACGTAAAAACATTAAACTGTTTGGTTACTGATTTAAACACCGAGTAAGACAAGAGTCCCACTTTGTCACATGTCAATTTTTCTAGTAATGCCTGCGTCCACGTTCAATACTAAATATTTGACTTTCTTCCCAAGTTCAGGCCTGTACTTTACTGCAAGCATCACGATTATAATTAAGAAGTGTAAAACTGTTATGTCTTGTGTCCGAGGCTACAATATTGCCCGTCAACTTCAGAAATTCAACGGCAACTCTTTGAAAATTTAATTGGAGAATATTCTACAAGTTTCTAAATTTTGAACAAGTTCAACAAATGTAGCTTGTTCTATAGTTTTAAGTGTTACTTCTTAGGTACCTCACTACTACGGGTGTAGATATGTTTTATATCGGGAGAGTCGGTAAGATTATAGAATGACTGTGTTCTTATAACCGTAATAATAATATTATTGTGAAAAAAATGAGAGATGTAAAAATCACCTCAAGCTACGCCCATGCTCCTTACGTCTAAACTATCCAGCATGTTGCTCTATAACCGACTTAAAAAAAAATCATGAGGTTCTCAATTCATCTGTTTTTTTTTATGTTTTTTACCTCAAAGCTTTCGACTTGGTGAACCGATATTTATGATTTTTGTTTAATTTGAAAGCTGGTGTTTTCCGTGTCCCATTTTTTGAAGTCCTTTTTATGTAGTAGTAATATACTCGTATTATAATAGTTAGTTAATATAATAGTTATATTGAGTTGTTTCTTAAACGCGCGTCTTATCCAAACTAGGGTTTTATCACTGTTGGTGTTGGTTGTCTTGCCCATTCATGCCGAAGCGTGGCTCTCCTACGGTGTATCTGTTTATGATCCGATCCTGTTGCCTGCTGTGCCATTGTCTCGAGTAATTAGCTCTCTTAGTCAACTCTTACGATACCCACAGGATGAATAGTGATGTTGACACATTGTTATCTTAAGCCATCACAGCACTCACTCCTAGAAACCTATGAACCCCCCCAGGAATCTCTCCCGTCTCAGGCGCAGAGTGGCACACCGTGTGGTTTTAGTCGGTTCGATTCCGACACACCGCCCCGCCGTAAACCCCAGTAGGGTGAAGGCCCCAGGGGGTTTCCACACGTAAAAAAAAGCTGCCTAAATTGAGGGAGTTTACCAGAGACGGTGCCCGCTTCAGTGCGGGCAGGCGCTGGGAGGGGTCTGGATGTCGTAAAAAAGCGGTTCCCGGATCCCTCCCGTCTCAGGTGCAGAGTGGCACACCGTGTAGTTTTAGCCGGTTTGATCCCGACATACCGCCCCGAGGGGGTTTCCACAGGTAATAAAAATAAAAAAAGGTAAAGAGTAGTGCTTTACTTCAATTATCGAGATATACGCGAAAATATTTAAAGAAATAAAATATTTTAAGCAAATTATACGCTACTGCAAATCCAGTACTTTTTAGTAAGCTCGTGACCCATTTGACAAACAAAATGCTCGTGTCGTGAGTAGCTTCGTTAGAATATAATGTAAAAGGGTTTGCTACTAAAGCTATTTAATCCAAAGTAAGCCCTCAAAGTGTAGCTTTCATAAATGCAACGTTTGAGGAACAGTTACATTGTAAAAGCAAGGATTTTCCTAGCTTATAAGGCTACTACAATATGCTATTATTATTACTTGGTGTAGGAAAGAGAGAAAAAGTGTACCACATTAAAATAATATACATATAAAAATGATCGTCATTATCAGTTTGAATATGGAGTACGCTTCATGAATGGACGTTCGAAATTTAATTGTTCTGTCACCTGTCATACTCTGATACAGGTTATAAATGGAAATGATTTCATTATTGCCAAAAGCGAATGCTGCGTTTAAAAAGATATCGTTTTAAACTTTTTAGGATAAATTTAATTGAATTTTAACTTTTTTACTCAACTGTACCCAAAAGAGGGTGTATAGTTAGGCTTAAACGGTTCGATAGTTTTTGAATTCGTTTTACTGTACACTGAATTTGTAATTCCGTACATAATGCAATCAAGAGCTTGCTCTTGATCAAAGCAAATGTCGGTTCAGTGTTCAATGTGACGCCAAATGTCTAATGGTTTCAGAGCTACGTCATAGCTAAAGTTAATCGAAAAGTGTTAGTTCTTAGCGCCATGTGGCAATAAATTTTACTTCTCTATACGTTGAACTTAATATTTTTAATTCCAATTTATTTTTATATAGATATATTAAATGAGTTGAACCCAAAATTGGCGGTCACAGTCCAGTAAGGTAAACCACACTAAGGCGGTATGAGATACTTTTTCACACCCTACTTAAAGAAGTAAAGAAATTATTGTTTTTTTTTTAAAAACTCTCGTGTGGTGACTGATACAGGTGGTGGGCTCCGATCCGAGCTTCCTGTGGGGCTTACAGACTTCAGGGAGTGAGTGTGGTGACGGGTTAAGAAAACAAATTGTCAACGTCACTATTCATCCCGTGGGTGTTGTAATGGTGCGTTTATGTGTGGCACGCCTCGACAACCCACCAAAAACCAAGCGTGCACGTTTGAACAAAGATCAAAGGAAGCTTGTGCGAGCGGTTGTAGTTTATGAGCGACTGTCAAATCCTCGCAGGCGTGTAAACATAGCACGAGGGTTTGTGAGCGACTTAAAGTCCTCGCAGGCGTGTAAACATAGCGTAAGAGTTAACTAAGGGAGGGAACTACTTAGGACAACAGCACAGCTGGCAGGCAACAGGGTCAGATTATAAGTAGATGCACAGTGGGAGAGCCTCGCTTCGGCTCGACCGGAATCATAACATGCTTGCGCTGTGTTTCACCGAGTGAGTAAGGACAAAATAGGCCCATACCCCAACACCTCCCATATCCTCCTCCTAAGCCCCCAAAGGCAACGCAGTTGTGACGCCCCTGGTGTTGCGGATATTCTTGAACGGCGGTAATCGCTTACCAATAATATAAGAGATAGGCTTATAATCTGTATTATAGTCTGGGGTTAAGCGAGTACCAGTGTGTATTGACAGTGACATATGGTATAAAAATTTAAATAAAAACCTATCAGTTTATCCATTATTTAATATACAAACAATAATCTCTTAAAACTATCTTAAATTGTACAATACTTATTTAATTAATCTATATAACTAAAAATAAATCACCGAAATGTATGTACGCGCATAACTTTCGATCGACTGCATTAAATTGCACAATTATTTTAATCATGTGTTTGTTATTGTCAAGACAAGGTTTGTAGAAAAGAAAATGAAAAGAAAACTGGAAGTGTTATATTTAACAAGTCCCCGAGTATTTATTATTCGTGTGAAGCTGAATACTAAAATAACTTTTCGGAAATTTAGGAAATGTTCACGAAAAAAAATGGCGGTACGAAGTTCGCCGGGTCAGCTAAATAACAGATTAACAATAATAACTAGAGTTTTGCAGCCGAATCGACTATTTTGAATGATTCGTTATATTTCGTAAACCAGTGGTAATTATGTTTAGAATCGTTATAACCTTATACAGCTATTTTTAGACAACTGGTCACAAATTGTTGCCGTTTTAGATTTTGGTCAATGTTCTAAATTACTATTTTACAATTGAATTAATAAACCATTCACAAACTCTTTCATCTATCTTTTCTCTTTTCCGATTATATTGCAATCACTTAGTTAAGTTATCGGCTATCTCATGTCCAAAAATATTTCGTTTAATTAATTCACTTTTCCAACTAATTTATGATGATTTATAATATAGTCAATACTACTCTTCCCAGTTATATTCGAATTAATCGTCTTTCCAGCGTTGGTGATGTTTCTGGTTCTGCACTTCTCCATATAAGACTTGACGTAGAAGTCTCCGAAGAGATAGAGGAAGAGAACAGTATTGAAGCACACAGAAGACACGAGATAGTAGGCCGGGCCGCACTCGGAGACGCAGTGGCTGACCACAACATGGATGAACATGAGACAGAATTGCACCTGGAAAATGTTAACGGCTGAATCAGCTGTCCATGTAGTGACAGTATCCCTATTGATCTCGTAGCCATTTGAGTGTTGTGAGAGAAGAGAGCAAAGCGTAGGAAAACATGAAATTAATTACCAAACCATTGTAAGGAAAGACCAACATACAGCAGTGGATTATTACAAATGCTGATAGATAGATAGATAGATAGAATAATCTTTATTTGTGCACCATAATACAGATACAAAAGAAGAAAAAAGAAAGTACAGAAAATGACAAAGTGCGGCCTTATTGCCGAAAGCAATCTCTTCCAGGCAACCTTAGGATGGATCAATTTTCTAATTTCTTATGAATATAATCTATATATACATACATACACATGATGTGTTGTGAAATCAGTTAAATTAAGATAGATAGATAAGGTTTTTTGGTTTGATTCGCGAGCTGTAGGTACCGATGGGAGATGGTAGTCGCTTAACACCAGTAGAAAGGTGTGCTCGTTTGTTTCAAGCTGTAGTACATACTATTAACATTAGATGGCGTTAAGTAAAGCACCGCAGTCGCATTCAAAATGGCTGCCCTTTGTAATGTAAATGGTATATTAAGCAAGTAAAATTATTTCAACACAAAAACACCCGACTGCGTCAATAACTGTCATCTTTATTAAATTCAGTTTTTTTTTAAATATAGCATAAAAGTTATACAAATATTCGTAATCACCTCTAAAAATTCTTTATTTTAATACCACACTGGATGTATTTTAAAAACATTTCTTTTTTATGATTACTTTCTGGCGCCGAAAATCCTTAATGTTTATTTTTTTATTGATTTTGACGTACTCATTGTCACTCTCACAACTAAGACGAATCTATTGACACTATTCACATAAAAATACGACAAGCTGTTTAGGCTCTAGGGCATGCCAAAGAAATATACATACATACACTCGAAAAACATAACCCTTCTTCTTTCGCAGTCGGGTAATTAACATATACAATGATGAATATTACTTACCAACTGCATCATAGTGATGTATTTCTTCCACCACAAATATTTCGTCAAATTGGGGAACGCAGACAACCCATAGTAGATATACATAATTACATGTACCAAAGAGTTGATAGTACCTAAGAAGATCGTGGCATCAGTTCTGGAATATTTGGTGATAAGCCAAGTAGCCATCACCATGATGGTGTGGTGATAAACGTGGAGGAATGAAACCTGACGTTGTTTTTTGCGAAGAACGAAGAAGACCGTGTCTATTAGTTCTATTATTTTGGTTAAGAAGTAGTAATGGGAGCCGTCTACGAGCTGTAACAACACAAATGAGGGTTAATGTTATTTTTTTTTTTATATTTAAGCTGCCAAAATGACTCTACCCTGCCTGATGGAAAGCATGAGCAGAATCCAAGAGTGGTGGTCACCATCCTCAATGCGAAAAAGAACAATGCAGCATGGTGACCCACACTATGGCGGCCTGGGGGGAAAGGGGATGGTGAGGGGGTAGGTGGCGTTGGATTGGGGTATGGGCCTCCGGTATCCTCATTCACTCGATGAAACACAGCGTAAGCGCTGTTTCACACCGGTTTTCTGTGAGGCCGTGGTATCACTCCGGTCGAGCCGGCCCATTCATGCCGAAGCGTGGCTCTCCCACGGTAAAATATATTTCAAGAAAGACAGCTTATAGTAATGACTAGTTATTCTGGTTTATTGGTCTGGTGATTACATGAATCTTCTGACTGCTAATCCAGAGGACGTGGGTTGGATTCCTGCTCAGGGCAAATAATTCTGTGATGGGCAAAACCACTTGTTCTGTGACTAGGTGTAATTTAGATGTGACATGTGTCTATTTAGAATAAGGCGAAATGTGAACGAATAGACCATTTCCAACCGCTGCAGACACAGGCGTGATTGTCTATACAAATAAATAAAATTTAAGGGTCTGTTTGTGCTTTCAAATTAACAGTTTTTTAATAAATGCAAATAAAAATGTATACGAGATACTTACATCATAAAAGCAATTTAAAATTTTCTTCGTCTGTCTGTTTGTTCCGCCTAATATCTGGAACGGCTGAATTGATTTTGACAGGAATTTGACTGATAGGTAGCTGATGATATAAGGAGTAACTTAGGATACTTTTTTAGACTAGCTTTACCCCGCAGCGTTACCCGTGGAATGTCGTACCGCGAGGTTCAGCTAGTGTATATATGAATTATATGGATACTAGCGAACCCGGCAAACTTTGTACCACCTTAGTACAAAAAAAATTGTCAGCTTACGGTAACATATCGATAGCAGTTCCATCTACCGAGTCCATTTATATTTTGAAACCATCCAGAAATCCATTGAAATATACACACTAAATTTCATCCGAATCGGTTCCGCTTAGAGCTTTAGCTCGTATTCCCATTGAGGGACCACATTGGAATTTTAAGTTTTTGGATAGAACCGTACAGATCTCCAAATTGCATTGCTATTTCCACGTAAACTGAACTTATGTTGATCGATTGAGGGACCACCTTCTGCATGCTATTTCTTTTTGTACAGTGAACGAGAAAGGTAAATATTTGGTAAATTAGTTTCAATTAATCTTTTACTTCTTAGTAAAAGATTAATTACTACTCTTGTAGTCGTTTAGAGACGTCTGTCAGTCACGATTGAGGGACCACTTTTGAGCGATTGTAACTTCTGAGTTACTGCTTTTATAAATTACAGACTAAGCTTATAATTTTTGGAGATATTTTAATAAGCCACGCATTCAAAATTTAAAATTCCAATGTGGTCCCTCAATGTAAACGCAAGTATTTAAGTGGAATTAAGTGACAAACACGTGTACAAGAATTTTATACATCATAAGCAATATTAAGAAATATTCAGTTTATATCTAATATATAGGTAAAAATTTGTCACCAAACTCCTTTGAATCCTTTTTTTTACTTTCAAATTTTTTTTATACAGCGAACCGCTCAACTCGTTACGTATAAAACTCTCGTTTCCAGATATTTCTTGCATAATTGGAATTTATTCGAAACTGCAGAGTTTTTTTAAAAGGAAAAGGAAATATTTTCCCAGCTGTTTTGCGGATAATTTAACAAAAATCTAGTATAGCTAACGTACCATTCACCCTGCTTTAATGCGTTCAAATGTTCGTTACACGTTATTAATTTAGTCGAGTCCTACCCTCGACTACATTACTTAATTAAATCACAAAATTCTATATCAGCTAAAGTACTCATTTATGCCAAAAAGCGTTTAGATTATTAATCGATTGCTGTGTATGAGTTATGTTGAGAAAGTCACTAAAAGCGAATGGAGAACTTAGTTTCACATGAGTGATCGATAGAAGTATAATGGCCCACCCCTATTAATTTCTCTTCTCTTTTAACCTATTCATCGCCAGAACTCATTCAGGCGTTAATGACTTTCATACGTTGTAATTCCATTAAACTTTAATCAGTTTTCCTTCTACCTTCTTCGCTTTGCTATCTTTGTATTTTTTTTTAAACACTAATCTCTTACATTCATATGTCATTGGCAGAATTGTCGACATAGACACAGATTGCTATATCCAAAAAAAAAAAGTATAATGACAATAACAGTTATTTTCCTTTACTGTATCGAATCGAATATTAGTAACATAATATTAGCGGCAGTTATAAAGTCGACTAATAAAATACGGTTTAGACTTTTCGTCGATGCTTTAGTAATTTAGGGACGCGTGATGGAGGTGAAATATATAAGTTTAATCGACTAAAGAACTTACTAATGTACACTTGTACATTTTGCTCGGATGTTTATTATAAGGAAGTATATTCAGTTAGTAAGCGTTCATGATAGTAAAAAAACTGAGTGATATCTAATGATACTTCTTAGCTAGTTATCACTACTCATTTAGTTTAAAACATTAACCTAAGTTACTCCTTACATCATCAGCTATCTGGTACTGAAAGTCCTGTCCAGTGATTACCCGGAACGAAAAGACAGACAGATAAAAATTGAAATTTATGTAATTTAAATTTAAATGATGTGTTGTGAAATCTGACATACACGTGGATACACCAGGGCAGGGATAAAACAAAAACTTTTGTTCTTGAACAGACCAAAGAGTTTTTAATTATTCCTTCTAGATAATATTTTACTTTTTTATGTGTATATCTGATGTAATATTTATAATGTGATCGTACCTCAAAGAATATGTTCTGTTTATTATTGCTATGCATTCATACGTATAGAGAAAGTTTTAAGGTATAGAAACCAGTTTTCGGCTATCTAAGTTGGGAGTTCAGTGTTAGCGTAAGAGCGTATAAGATGATGAAATTTGGATGTTTAAAATGTTTCATATCCCTGTTATCAGTGAAAGTAATTTCTTACAACTAATGGAAGTTTGTTGCGGGAAGCTGTAAAGGTCAAGCTGTTTTCATTTGACGAGTAAAGGGTGTTAATTTTAGGTTTTATAGTATGCGAATATTGTGGTGCTCGTTCTGTGGTTTTTTTTGTTTCAACTACGAACTGGTATTAAGGGTATAGTTGGCAAACGAGCCGACACTCCGGACACCAGATGGTAATCGACTACCGCCGGCCGTGAAGCGCATTGCTGCCCTTTAATGCCTCCGTTTATCGGACTCAGTGAGAAGAGGCCTTGGAATATTCACTGATGTGTTTGAGATCTTGAATTCAAATACGGTTGGACCAAATGTTTATGTGAATTCCAATAATTTTTATATATATAAAATATGTATAAGTGTATAACTCTAAGTTTTTATATTATTCTAGTACCCATAGTACCATAACATAGTACAAGGCTCTGTTTAGTTCGGGACTAGATGGCATTGTGTGTCAGATGTCCGAAATGTTATTAATAGAATAACCCGATGTTTATATATATATATATATATATAATGAGCTGCTATGCCTGATGGAAAGCATAAGCAGAATTCAAGAGTGGTAGTCACCATCCTCAATGCGAATAAGGGCAATGCAGCATGGTGACCTATACTATGACGGCCTATCCCATGTCCGAAATATAATATTTTAGAATAATATTACAAATAGAATTTGTTCTATAAAAAACAGCAACTGAATCAGTTATACTTATGGTTATTATAATTTATTATGGTTTCCCCGTGAGATAATGGTTTTACTCTTGTCTATCTAGTCCATTTGTGCCGAAGAATGGTACTTTCGCTACTTACTACTATCTTAAAGTCTGTATCGTAGTTAAAGTTACTGGGTTTAAGAAATAAATAATTCAGATTCTACTCAGAGGATAACTAGCGTTTACACCCTACTGTTGAGTGTTAGCGCTTAATTTGTAAACCTATTATGTTACACTGCGGTTCTTGTTATAATAATCATTTCTGAAACATAGCGTTGAATTTTAGAAGCTTTGATTAGAATTCAAATTAACGTGTAAAGATTTAAGATATTACTAGTAAACGCTTTAATACGAGGAGAAAGGGCTTTTGAAAATGAACAAAATCATTTATAGTTGAGGTTTCGATATAGATAGTGGGATAAGCCATGGAAGAATCACGCTTCAACATGAATGAGCCGGTTTGACAGGAGTGATAATATGGCCTCGCGGAAAATCGGTATGAAACAAGGCTTGCGCTTGGCCCATACCCAACCCTTTCCTCCATTGACCATCGCTCGGCAAAGCATGACACCTCTGGTGCTGCCATGGGCGGCGAAAATCGCTTACTTTTTTTTTTCTTCTTTATCCTGCTTCTTAGGAATCTGTTTATTTCAAACAATAATCTAACAGTTTCTCAGGTATCCCTCCTTAAGAAAAAAAGAAAAAAAAGAAAAGAAAATCGCTTACTATCAGGCAAAATATCTCCTCGTTTGCCCGCTATTCCATAAAGTAAAAGAGAGGCGTATGCCCAGCAATAGACTGTTGATGTCATATAATGATAGTTTTATTATAAACTTCATCACCATCATCATCATCAGCCTAGCGCAGACCACTTCTGGACATAAGCCTCACGAATTGCACGCCCCTTGGTTCGAACATCGGCTTCTCGCATCCAGCTCCCGCCAGCCATCTTGCGCAGATCATCACTCCACCCGGCCTGTGGACGTCCTTCACTACGAGCTGGCGAGACTAGGTCTCCATTATAAACTTACCTGTTGTCTTTTGTCAAGATCTCTATCAACGTAGCATGTTGTATGCCAGAGCCCGTAGTTCCATAAAGCTAGTGCACCCTGTAAACCACAAAAAGAAGAATTACAAGAAGCAACGAATTTTAATCGACTAAAAACGGGAGTTCTTTATTTTCATTCGGTTGGATTTTTATTGAGATAAGTTACTAAAGATCCAAAATCTCTTTCACATGAAGGAGACTCTCTTTTTCTTTCTTTAAGGAGTCGGTAGGAGGTGGTTGTAGGAGTTACAAAGGATCAGGTGACCCGTCATTTATTGGTATTATCAACAGCCTCTAACATTCATAGTTGGACATAGACCTCTGCTTTAAATTTAAAATAAGGTTTGGGTTTTGTTTATACCACCCTGACCCGATGGAGTAATATAAAGTTTGTTACAAGTTTTTCTTCTCTTTGCAGCGATTTGATTTGCTCCCTTAGTTGCGTTTTATGACACTCAAGGGATGAATAAATTCAATCGACTATGAAACTTGTGTAAACCATAAATTGCTGTTTTGCGCTTGGTTATTTTTTCGTTCGTTTTATGTATGTTTTTTAAGCCTTAGTTAATGGAGGATGCAGGCAAACATAAAGAGCAGTTCCGGTAGCATCAAAAAGACTAGCCCGCAACCTGATTACACTAAAAAGGGTCTTTTTAAATAAGAACATAGGCATCCTGGGAGGTCATTGTCCCTTAAACAAGCACCTATTCACTATGGACGAAATAGACAGCCCTCTGTGCAGGGGATACATGGAGGCAGAAGAAACACCGCAACACGTTCTCACAGAATGTAGAGGTGTAGCGGATCAACGGGCGGACATCCTCCCGTCAATATCGCTCCCGAGAGCATGTAGTGAACTGAAAAGGCTGCTGAGCTTCTAAGACGATCTAGGATGGTTGGAGTAGCAAGATGACAACACATCTCGCAGAAGGCCCGGGAGGAAGACCTCCACTCGGGCCCGATCCGTCGCTGGCGAACCGGGCGGCGGAGGCGCGCCTACCTGCGTCTCATGCCGCCCTGAGTGTGGCCATGGATGGGCGGGACGGGTATTCCGCTCCATCCGCTTTACAGGCTAGCCGCGAGAGGGCGACGTTACGCGGGTGCCGCACATCGCCTAAATTGAGAGTTATTATAGTGGTTTTAGTCAATTCGATTCTGACACACCGCCCCGCCGCAAGCCCCGGAGGGGTTAAGACCCGAGGGGGTTTCCACACGTAAAAAATAAGGAAGATGACAAACTCATGAACAACGGCCCAATCAAGAGGCTAAGTGCGGAAATGGCCCGGAAAAACAAACAAACAAATAAGCCACCCTGAGGAAGTTGTCTTTAACAAAAATGCGGGGCAGTCTTTCGGGACTGCCGATAGAAGTGAAAAACTATTAATAACTCACGGAGGTATTTCTATGTAATTATACATATACACGGGATACATATAGCTTATAGGAAGCCTACGGTGACGTTAATGCGGGTTCCATGATTTTTGTTACCCAAAAGTGCTCAACGCAAGTAAAGAAGTTGTTACCAAAAAAAAAATACTGAAAAGAAACCTATGTACAAGTTAGTTAGTCGCCTATCCATAGAGGTTTATTCATAAATATAACTGATCTCGCCTCAGTTAACAGCGTGTGATACAATTTATTCATTGACCTCGTACTTTACTCCTCAAGTCCACGAATAGATAATGAACTATGACCAACTTATTTATATATAATGAAACAATGGCAATGACATGCGTTGGTTTGTGATCAATGAAAGTTTCATCGAACCCGATTGTGTTAAATTTAACAATGCAATTAAATTGACAAATAATTATTGATGATAATGATTAATGAAACTGTTATTTCAACGAGTGGATAAAACTGGGCCTCTCTTGCTGTGGTGACATGATATACATTGTTGAATTTTTACACAACTACGTCGAAGCCATAAACAAGGGAGATATGGCAATCTAAGTATGTTCCAACATACTTAATGTTCCATCGCATCGCCTAAACTACTGAACTGATTTTAATGAGTTAGGTGTCGATAGATTCGTAATAATAGTCCAGTTGATATAATATATGTAGATTATAATAAAAAAATATTACGTAATCGGGTTAATAGTTAGTGTAGTTATTTTTTACCCGACTGTGAAAGTAGGAAGGTTATGTTTTTCGAGTGTATGTATATTTCTTTGGTACGCCCTAGAATCTAAACGGCTTGTTGTATTTTTATGTGAGAGGTGTCAATAGATTCGTCTTAGTCGCGAGAGTGAGACTGGGTATGTCAAAATTAAAAAAAAATACAATATTAAAGATTTTTGGCGCCAAAAGTAATCTCAAAATACATCGAGTGTGGTATCAAAATAAAGAATTTTAACGATGACAATGAATATATATGTGTAACTTATATATTTTATTCGCAGTCAGGTTTTAAAAATAATTTAATATTTTTGTTTTTTTTTTCTTCTTAACTAGAATATTACGGTACGATTTAATTGAAGTATTTTTCCATAGTTTCGTATTATTATTTTCGTAGCAGTGGTAGCGAATGCGACTGCTGTGCAAGAGGTCTCGGGTTCGATTCCTGAGTCGGACCAAATGTTTGTATGATCTGCAAATATTTGTTTCGGAGTCTGCGTGTTTTCTATGTATAATATGTATGTATTTACAAAAAAATAAGTATATAAGTATTAATATCAGTTGTTTAGTACCCATAGTACAAGCTCTGCTTAGTTTGGGACTAGATGGCGTTGTGTGTTAAAATGTCTGAACATATTTATTATTATTTATTTATTTATTATTATTTAAAGGACTATTCGGTACATATCAAGATTAAAATTGGTCAAATCAGTTTAGTCGTTTTCGAGGTTTTACAAGAATAACGCAGCAATTCATTTTCAAATAACATTATGATCAACAAACAAGATGGCGTCTATTATTTTTCGCGCGTAAACTTAAGATATAAAATGCGTTTGGATGTCACTTTACAAAATGGAATTAAATTTTGAGACATTTGTCGTGGTTTACTTTTAGGTTAAAATTAGACCTTATTTCGAAGAGTTAATTTCTTACTGTAAAAGTATCTGGTATTTGCTTAATACATTTAGGTCCTTATCGTTTATACTTCGCGTCGTACTACAAATTTACATCGAAATTAAAAGTGGAGTCAAAAATTAAACTGTAATTGACAGAAAGCTATTAAACAGATGATGATTCGGAAGCAAATAGCCGTTAAAAGTATTTTAACTTAAAGTAAATTTGGAAGGAATGAGCGGGAAAACGTTTCTAAAGATGTTGAGGATTCCTGCTTAATTAGAAGAATATAATATCTAACTATTGTGTATTTAAAAAGTAATGCTTTGATTGGATGGTAGTCATGCTTTTCAAACACAATGGAAGTGTTCTCATATAGTTTAGGTTCATTTTTTGTAATTTCAGTGGGAGAATTATCATTACGCGATGCAGACTTGATGGAGAAGTGTGCATTCCGTCACAAGCACCATGAATGTTCTACTTAGGTTAGAATTTTTTATGTATTTATCTTTGTTGGATACACAAAACAATATAATAGAAAATATGAGTTACAAAATATGTAAATTAACAATCGGCGGTGTTATCGCTCACAGCGATTTGTTCCAAGGAACCACAACAGGGACATCAGGAATTTATGGCTTTTTTAAAAACCATTTATATGGGCCTTACAGTCAGTATTGGTTAGAGGTTCCTATAAGTGGGTACGTATGGCCAAAACCCTCTACTGAGGGGAGACCTGAGCCCAGCAGTGGTACATTTAGGGTTGTTTAAATGAATAGCGGTATCTGTGGTGGTTTCTAATCTGGGTACTGCCTCAGTGGCGCAGTGGTAGTGTACGCGACTTCTGTGCTTGAGGTCTCGGGTTCAATTCCCGGGTCGGGCCAAATGTTTGTTTGTATGATCTGCAAATATTTATTTCGGAGTTTGGGGGTTTTCACTGTATATTATGTATTTATTTATAAAAAAATATAATATTTATATTAACATCAGTTGTCTAGTACCCATAACATAAGCTCTGTTTAGCTTGGAACAAGATGGCGTTGTGTGTTAGATGTCCGATATATTTATTTTTATTATTTATTATTATATTACTACACAGCACAGGCTTTACCTAGTCTCGCATCAGACATCCTTGTGCGAAGCTGTTATTATATTTTATTTTTAGAACAAAAAAACAAAGTGAATTAATAGGAGAAGGGGGAACCAAGTGGCGTGCATGCATCATCATAGTAACCAAGAACCACTAAAATTATGTATTTGTACATAGATCATAAAACTCGTATTTATTTTCCTGTTTAGAGCGATATTAATAGTTGATAATCAAAACTAAAACTACAAAATATAACAATCCACCATATTAATTTAAACACCAATAAGAGCGAGTTACGTCACGTTTATTGTAAACGTCATTTTGTTTGGGTATAATCGACGATCATTTCACAATTTTCAAGTGCTTTCATTGTCATTGGTTGACAAATGGTGACGTCAATTCTGCGAAATGACGTCGCAAGCAGACGAGATGACACCACCGAGTGTTTTGGCGTGAATTTTAAACTTAGAATTTAATTTGAATTTTTTTCCTACTCAAACTTTATTTTTTATAGAAATATGATTGCTTTTGACACTAAGAGATACTTCGGAACATCATACAACAGGCTTTCATAATTAATCAGAATGTCCATTGCCTTCATGGTCGACCTAGTAGTTCCAAGAGGTCTGTCTTCGCCCGGGCTGGGCGTAATTTGTTACGCCGAAGATACATTGGTTACGGGGCGAGGGGGGGGGGGTTCAACTTTCAAGAGGCGGTGCGCCTGGCCACCTGTGTTGTCTCACTGGTGGTTGGACGCATTGAGGCGCTAGGTTTACGGGTGGCCTTGGATAAGACGGAAGCCCTATTGTTCCGTTCCGTAGACGATGTACGCGTGTGCCGTACGTTCCTCCAAAGAAATTGGAAAACCTATGTCCATGAGTAGATTGTTGATGATGATGATAATAAATAATAATTATGTTATATCATTATTTTATGGGGTAATGGCACTTTAATAACTTTTTAATATGGATATCCCGCACGCGCAAACTTAATAATGTGACCTCAATTAATATTGTTTAATTTCAGAATGTGAATAATGAAAGCTGGCAAATTAACATAATAGCTTATTAGTATATAAACAAAGCAGTCTTAATAAATATGTACAAACAGGGACAGGGTTAACGGTGGGGTTACCCATTACCCTAGCAGAAGCAGCCCTCAGACAAGAAGGGGAAAGATAAGACCTCCACGCAATTGTGTGGTCCCCGGGCAGACTATTTCTTGGGGACTTAATTCTTAAGGACGAGATGTTCTGTTTCTAGTCGATTCTATTCGGTGAGTCGATAGTTATCACGGAAGTTTTAATACGTAAAAATACAGACACAAATTAATATATATATATCAATATTATTTTATATAACAATACTGGACTGCATCAATATCTGTCATCTTTAAAAAATTCATTGAAGAAATGAAAAGAAAGAAAGAACTGAAATAAGAGTTTTTTTTAAATATATTTTTATTGTTTTTTAACTGTGATGCACCTAGTGTCAGTCTCACGACTTGACAACACTCACATGAAAATACGATAAGCCATTTAGGCTCTATGGTGTGTCAAAAAATACACATGCATACTCGAAAAACATTACCCTCCTTTCAGGGTAAAAGATAACTCCCGCGTGAGAAATATTCTTGTGTTTGTGTCGTGAAACATACATGAAAAAAACACAAAGAACTAGGCTCAGACCAACACCTCGTATATTTTTTAAATTCAATTTAGAGTTTATAATATTAGTTAAGAATATTTGAGAAATACAGTACTCACCATTATAAAAGTTATGAAGGTAATGAACACTTGTAAAGCATTGTACGCCACAAGCAAGTTCCGGAGGCTCAAAGGAGGTCGGTTCTTCATGTAGTCGGGACCGATTTTCAGTACAAACCATAGATAAGAGAAAAGTATTATGGCGACAGGGTACGGCGTGCGGATTAGGAATTTTGCATCGTTGTATTCGTCTGAAATAAGTTACAACTAATTGAAAAAAAAACCTAATGTGTCAATATCTGCCATCTTTATTAAATGCATTGAAGAACTGAAAAAAATTGTCCTGGGTCGGAATCGAACCACTTCTGGGTTTGCAGTCAAATACAGATTCTCTGTAACTGTTGGCGCAAATGTCAGGGGCCAGATGAAAACCAGTGCTGTGCTTCAGTACAGCGTGAACTGAGCTGGTTGCTTTTAGTGCACAAATGCAATTGTTACGTGATTTTGTTGTTCTAGATTGTATGTTATGCTATGTTGTAGCAAAAATAAATGGATTTATTGGTTTAAATAATATGAATGTGAATTAAAACGTTTAGAGAGCAAACACTGACGCTACTGTCACTGACATGTCGGTGAGATAAGGTTTGGCACACGGATTCCGGCTCAACTAGAGTAATTGGACAGCTTTACAGAAACCCCGTGCTTTCATTTCATTAGTTCTCTATCTCCAATTCTGTATTTAGGTAATGACAATGGCAACACACTTATGTCTTTTGAGTTGCAAGTTATGTCCATGGGGTTGAATTTTGGACGTTATACAACGTTGTTTTGCCGGACCCTCACCCACACCGGGCCAGCGGAGACCCAAGCCCAGCAGTGGAACGTTATGAGTTGTTAAAGATACAGTGTTGTGAGACTTCCAAAGTCGCCGAAATAGTTGAAAGTACGTGCATTGTCAAGTACAAGTGGAAGTAAAAAATCTCTGTGTCTAAACTTCTCTCCGAGACCTAATCACCGAGACCTAATGTTTAACTATCTGAGACCTAATTCGTCACCACAACTTGGTAGATAATAAGCTGTAGTAATGGATTAGGAATACGAAATGTTACCTCTCTGCTCTACTCTTATAAAACCTGTTTTATGGTATAGAGTAGACAATATATTTCTTTTTATAATAATAATGGTTTATTTCGCAACAAGAGTTACAATTTCTCTTTAAAATTTAGATATAAAAAGAATAAATACATTATTGTAAAGAGAAGGAAAACTTGACAAAATCATCTGTGGCGACTTCCACATACAGCGCAACACAAATATACTACAGCGCCATCTACCGAAGATACGTCGAACTATGGAGTAACGAAGGAAACGAAAAAACTACCAATCCTGCATCGCGCAATAGAAGTTCTCGCGCCTATTAACATGTATACAACTTTCCAACATCAACTGTTGGGGCGTGGCCCGCCAGGTATGATCACCTCGCCTGGCGGGAAGATTCTACCTTTGTGTTGGAGAGACATAAAACCCTGTCCTCCGCACATCCAAACCGTCTACCCAGCATGTTATAGTAGACCAAAACCTATGAGAGGCCTAGGTCTGGCAGTAAACTAAATGCTTTTGATGATAGGTGATAAACACTATCACTACTAACTACGTATCATCAATGTTGAATACCTTACATTTGAGAACAGGTGATACAATTAATAACGTCCTTTCTATTTAAGTTTCCGGTCTATTTCTTTACAAACGAATTATAATGAAGTAATTTTTATTAAGTAATTGCGGGCGGATAATTGAACCCCGAACCGAAACGGTAATGTTGTTAATGAAAATTAAATTTACAATTCTGTAGAGTTAACAGAAATGTGTAAGCCTATAATTAATATAAATAAATTTAAGTAGAACTTTATTGTTTTATTTGATATGTAATTAAATTTCATAAACTAAGCATAGCTAATTAACTGACCCACGTAACTTCGTTTGCGTCTCAATCAGGCTTTTCTCCTGTTAGTCTAGGAGTGCTGTTAACTATCCTATCTAAGGCACGTCATCAAAACACACAAAAAAACCGTGGATATCGGTTAGACAGTTTCGGAGTTCATCGTGCACACTTGAACTCTAACAGCCAGGTTCCCTAAACTATCTTTCTTTATGGTATAGAGAGACAAATGAGCAGATGGGTCACCTAATGGTTAGTGAGCACCATCGCTAGTAGACCTTTAACTCAAACGTCACAAGCAGCCTATGGAGCCCCACCTTCAAAGAAACATATTAATTGGGGTTTTGGCCTACTGATACTCTCTCTGGACTTCATACTTTTGGTGAAAAGACATAAAAGAATAGCCTAACACCATTTTGTGAGAATATAGTATCACTTCGATTGTTAACTACATTCGTGATGAAGTGGTAGTACATGCGACTGATCTGCTTGAGGCTGGTTTATAGACCTCCGGTATCCTCAGTCGCTCGGTGAAAAACAACGCAAGCGCAGTTTCACACCGGTTTTCTGTGAGGCCGTTGTATCACTCCGGTCGAGCCGGCCCATTCATGCCGAAGCTCTGCTTAATTTGGGACTAGATACCGTTGTGTGTCAGATGTACTAATTATTACTAATATTAAAATTATACCTGCCAACTGAGACACGCCACATTTATGCTAAAGCATGGTTCTCCCATGGTAAAGTTATAAGTTTACGAAAATACTCACCGACTCCCTTAAAGTCCCAGAAAGAGTTGTTTTCCATAGATTCCATTTCGAGAAATGTTCTTTCTTCCCTCCAGAAATGTTGTGTCCCAAACAAAGCCAGGATTAATGACGATTAACACTCAAATTTCAGCTTTAATAGTTCGGCATAAATAAGGTTTGTGTAATCGTTTTTCAATGAAACGAGGCATGGGCTGATTGTAAGCGATCTTATCACATGTTTTTAACTAGCTTTAAATAGCTTGGGTGGCTTTAAGATATTTTATACTAAAACAGTGACGTCACAAGTTTGTATTTAGTATATTTTTCATATAAAATTATCGTTTTGACACCCTATTGTTTGCCTAAGATAACCGGAGGCCTTAAATTCCCATAATCATTTACCTATGAAATACAAATTGATAAATACCGACACTTGTATATCTCTTAATTTGTAGATTTTCATAGACTGTGGTACTAAAATAAATTTAATTTTAACAATGAACTATTTATATCAATTGACATATATCAAACCCACACATTACTGCGATAAATGATTTTTGTTTTTGAAAAATCTGTGAAGTGTCAAAATTGTGTTCTACTTTTTAGTTTGTCTTTTAGTTTTTTAAACTTTAATTTGTTTGTGATTTCGTTATAGCGAATCGCAAAAATATACTCTAGAGACTTTATTTTTATTTCAAGCTTTTATTTTGGTATGAGATATGTCACGGCTCTCAATAGGATCGCCATGAAGCCCATGACAGAAAATTCCAAACTTATTTATTATATTACTACAGATTTTGTATCCACAAGTCTAAATAAATCAGATATACATATTTTTAACTTTTGACTGCCTCGGTCGCGCAGTGGTAGCGTATGCGACTGCTGTGCTAGAGGTCTCGGGTTCGATTCCTAAGTCGGACCAAATGTTTGTATGATCTGCAAATATTTGTTTCGGAGTTTGGGTGGTTTCTATATATAATATGTATGTATTTACAAAAAAAAAGTATATATGTATTAATATCAGTTGTCTAGTACCCATAGTACAAGTTCTGTTTAGTTTGGGACTAGATGGCGTTGTGTGTTAAAATGTCTAAAAATATTTATTATTATTAACTTGTATGTGTATATGGCATATGATAGGTAACTCTCTGAAACTTCATTAGGAACTGGTGTAACTGGCCCTAAATTTAGTAGTACAAAGAGTACCGCACAAAAACCCGCTTACAACAGCTCGCTATCACTAGCACCACACAATATATAAACTTAATTAAAATACAAATAAAACAAAGAAGAAATGAAGCAACTCTCGAACTTGGCATTGTATTGTTCACCGAAAGTAACTCAGATATAATATGACAAAGAATTAAAGGTTAAATGATGAAAGAGCTCTTCACCTTTGCTCTAGAAGGTGATAGCATAAGACAACAGACCAAGTACGCGTATATTGTTTAAACAATCTCGTTGTACATTAAAAATATCATATTTAACCTATGTGTTATTTCAGTACATCTAAATCAATTTTATTAAACGCTCAAATGACTGACGTTTTTAACAACATTCAACTGTCATCATGACTCATTGTATGAATATGAACTATGGACTATTAATTAGAGGCGATCGTTTTTTGTTTTTGCGAAAGACGGTCCCCATTTCATGTCATCCACATTTTTTATATTTTTTATCATTAATTCCATCACGACGAAGACTTGAAGACTCGAAGACTTAGACTTGAAATACTTGACATTGGCAGAAATAGCTGATCCGGCTGATTGCCATATCATCAAAAGAGGAATTATGCTTTTAAAAATAACATTAACTACCAATTTTATTTGAATACATTTAAATCCCATTGAAATATTTACCATAGCCACAAACATTCCAAAAATTAGATTAATCTTTTTAAGCCCACGCTATTAGTAACAAGGAATTGTTTTAAATTCATTACGTATTGGTGGGTCACCAAATTAATGTTTGTTATTTATAATTAATATATACCGTGGGAGAGCCACGCTTCGGCATGAATGGGCCGGCTCGACCGGAGTGATACCACGGCCTCACAGAAAACCGGTGTGAAACAGCGCTTACGCTGTGTTTCATCGAGTGAGTGAGGATACCGGAGGCCCATACCCCAATCCAACGCCCCCTATCCCCCTCACCATCCCCCTTCCCCCCAGGCCGCCATAGTGTGGGTCACCATGCTGCATTGTTCTTTTTCGCATTGAGGATGGTGACCACCACTCTTGGATTCTGCTCATGCTTTCCATCAGGCANCGCCATAGTGTGGGTCACCATGCTGCATTGTTCTTTTTCGCATTGAGGATGGTGACCACCACTCTTGGATTCTGCTCATGCTTTCCATCAGGCAGGGCAGAGTCATTTTGGCAGCTTAAATATATAAAAAAAAAAAAAAATTGTTACTAAAATTGACTCCAAAAATGTAAGACAGCTGAAAACTCCATCCTATTTGTTTATATCCATAAATAATCTCATCTGAAACTTTCTGGTGCACATATAACTGTAACTCAATTCAACAACCTAACAAATTTCTTGAAAAAAAACCGGGTACTAACATAAATAAATAAATAAATATTTCGCACATCTAACACACAACGCCATCTAGTCCCAAACTAAGCAGAGCTTGTATTATGGGTAGACAACTGATATGAATACAGAAATACTTTTTTTTGTAAATACATACATATTATACATACAAAACACTCAAACTCCGAAACGAATAATTGCAGATCATACAAACATTTGGTCGGACCCAGGATTGGAACCCGAGACCTCATGGACAGCAGTCGCGTACGCTACCACTGAGCCACTGAGGCAGTCAAAGAAAGTTGAAAGATAATTATCATTAATTTACTAAGATCGATAGTCTATTATTATATGTAAAATACATGTAACCTGTGGTGTTGAACAGTTTAACGTACATAAAGGAACATAGATATGTACAATTAAAAAAAAGTTTAAGAAAATCTTTAACCCAACTACGTTTTGATGAAGTTCAAAAGCCTATGACCCGGGCCACATTAATACTAACCTATTGACACCTCATCTTTTTTTTTATGTAAGACCTTTCCAAAGTAACTCTACTCTGTCTATGGAAAGCATAAGCAGAATCCAAGAGTGGTGGTCACTATGCTCATTGCGAATGTAGACAAGACAAATGCAAGTTCGAACAATGCATTGTCATCTCGCTTCGCCTGCTGGCTGTCTCAACATTTACGACCCTTGCAGTCACCAGTTTAACCACCTAGACTTGAGACTCCTATAAAAGACTTCAACTGAAATGTTGCCAGACGGAAAGTTAATATAAAAAGTTCTGCAGCAATTTATATAAGTATAAACGTAATTGGATTCGTTTGCCGGCATATAAAATATAAAATCTTAGTTTTTAAATAATTTGTAAGCAAAATAGAATAGGTTTCACTATTATAATATTAGTTTGCTTAATTCTCTTTCATTGTCATTTGAGTATCATGTTAGTTTTCTGTAAATGAAAAGCGTTATAGTGTAATAAAATACAGTAGGTAATTTTTTTCATGCATTAGTTACTTTTTATTTATTTCGATCAGAAATTAAATTTTGAACTACATTAGCATCTTAAAAGCAGAAGAATATTAAAATAACATCTTATTTCGTTATTCTATAACTTAAGTTGCAGTAACAAACGTAATAAGAGCCAAGCCTTTTGGCACCAAATGCATGGTTGTTTTTTTTGCACCTTTTGCCGACAATTTTTGGGATACCAACCATAATGGATATGAGTTTGTATGAAACATTTTATAGACAGTAATTAAAATTTTATCTAACAATAAAACATAATTCTGAATTATAATATGAATTGTTCCACCGTTATTATATAAGCTGTGTCTTTAAAAAGTTTTAAGCTTGTAAGCTGCGTTAAATACTGTCGCGCATGGTTGCCCGTTCCAAATAGCTAAGTACCAACCTAGGTATTCTCGTTACTACTACTTCGTGCTTACACTGTGGGCGTATTAATCTATGGTTGTGTTTGTTCTTTGTTTAAAATACTGTCAAGTTTGAATTTCGAAATTACATCCTGAACAATGCAGTTTTAATTGGTTTTGCTGGAACATTTTTGAATATCGTACATTTTTAATTGGAATGTTTCCGAGTGTAAGATGATACCAAAAAAATTATTGTAAATGGAATACATGTTCAATATTTAAATAGACTAATTTGCGGTATCCAAGTTTGTATCTTACAAATTCAAATTAGGAATAATTTTCTAAAACTTCAATCTATT
Organism: Hyphantria cunea; assembly: GCA_003709505.1. Lineage (NCBI taxonomy): Eukaryota > Metazoa > Arthropoda > Insecta > Lepidoptera > Erebidae > Hyphantria > Hyphantria cunea. The sequence goes on from PKRV01000612.1 coordinate 445,408, forward strand.
ATAAGAAAGCGAAGTCCAGTGACATCAAAAGTGAATTTTGTTATTTTTTAAACTTCAGGTCATCATCATCATCAGGCCCAGAAATGAACCGTAAACAATTAGGAAGTTTCATTTATTTAAAAAATATTTTATACCAGCTGAGCCCTGTGGTTACTACCACAAAACTTTTGCCCGTGGTGGTTGTTGAAAAGGTATTCCTTTACCACAACCACCACAGGCAACACCGAGGGACCAAGCTTGTCTACAATAAATTAGCCTTAGCCTTAGCTTTTACTCCTTATGTCATTCGTTATCTGCCAGTGAAAATCCCGTCAAAATCAGTCCAGCCGTTCTAGATATAAGACGGAGGAAAGAGACAAAAAAAATTAAAATTGAAGTTTTGAAGTAAGTAATGTATTCATTTATTGAAAAGCTGTTAATTTCAAATTACAAACAGACACTTCAATTTTATTTATTTATGCTGTTTCTTATATGTTATAACTGAAGTAAGATAGCGTCAAAAGTAATTAAAGAAAAAATCTAATTCGTAATTACAGCCGTAGATGTTCCGATTGCCCGAGAAAAAAGTAAGTAGGTATTAAATTAGTAGAGGGGTCTCAAGAATGGCAAGGCAATGTCGGTGAAATAAAACAACCACCATAAAATACTCAGTAACAAAATAATTCACTCAATTATTATTTATTTTTTAGTGAAATCTAATAACTTTTAAACTTTCCATTTCTAATTAGGCATTTGTTAAAAAGCACTTTATCTTAATTTTCCGTTCAAAGTGAACGCAAGAGAACAAAGATAATTTATATGGATCTTTTTTTTCTACGAAAAAAAACTATGATAATTGGCTTTTTTTGAATAAAAGGTTTTTGATTCCTCGTGTTCTAAGAAAAGCTCGCGTTCAACGCTATTATTTTAGAGTTTGTGTCAGATTTTCCTTTTATTCACAGAGTTGTTATACTACGAATTTTGCTTTCTTAGTCAGCTCTTGTAACAGGATTGGAGTGTGGACACACAGACTCAATGCCGCGAAGAATATAATACATACTAATTTAAATATTCCAAAATAACTCATAAATTCGGAATGCAGATACTTTGGTTCTTGAGGACATAAGTTACTCCTAGGAGTCGCAAGAAACCTTATGCGTTTTTAAACTTTTAAAAGAAAATCTTCCCAGAATATATGACTACGCTAATAATTTTAATCGTTCTAAGAATATGAGGAACATCAATATAAGTATTTAACAAAAGGCTAAATAAATAGTTTTGTCAACTTTTACTCTATCTTTCAAATCGGTCGCCTGTGCCATGAAAAAGTAACTTTAAAAAAACGATGGAACTGTATCATTGTAATGAGTGTGTCAGCCAAAGGCGGGAAAAAATAGTGTGTCAATGTCATTCTAATTTGACAGCTGAACATCGCGTCACTTCACACTCCCGGTTGTATCCAATAAGGTTCATACGTGAGGAGGGTTCAAACTTCCCGTGTGGGGAAGTCACGCTGAGTTTTATAAGATATTTGAACTTTTTTATTGTTTGCCTAATGTTGGCAATTGTATTTCTGATTTCCCAAAATTATAAGGCTCTAAAGAAAACTCCATGATCGATCACCTGTGAATTATTTTCAACAAGCACCAAATTATTCCTTGAGTAAATTTATTTAACTTAAATAAATAAATTTTTCACTTCTTGGGTTGAAGGAGAAATACAGCCTTAACGAGCTGAATTCTTCTATATATATAAAATATATTTTCCAAATAGAAAGAAGAAAGAAAGAAATTAAAAACGTTTATTCTGACATACAGAGAACAAACCATGGAATTATACAGAGTTAAGATAACAGAACACAAGCAATTATAACCAAAGTTAGAATATGCGCCAATCTCAGCATTTTTTTATTTTGGGTCTGCCATAGTGACTCTACTCTACCTGATGGAAAGCATAAGCAGAATCCAAGAGTGGTGGTCATCATATACATTACTCGTGCAGACAATACAACAATGCAGCATGGTGACCCACACCCTGGCGGCCTAGTGATGCTTCTGCATCATTTGGGCCTCCGGTCTCGCACTTACCAACGAAACACAACAGCACGAATGATGGTATTTTTGTTTGATCTTCTGTGCGAGGATAGTACCGCCCTGGCCGAGTTGGTATGTTCAATGCATATTGCTGTAACCAGGGGAACTACAGTGCTTTAGTATTATGACAAACAACGACAGCGACATCGTCTGTCTGTCTGTGTACGGAAGCATATACTTTAAGTGTGTGTTATGATATGATATATATATAAATACCGTGGGAGAGCCACGCTTCGGCATGAATGGGCCGGTTCGACCGAAGTGATACCACGGCCTCACAGAAAACCGGAGTGAAACAGCGCTTGAGCTGTGTTTCAACGAGTGAGAGAGGATATTGGAAGTTGCTTGCAGCGAACTTGTGACGCCTCTAGTGCTGCGAGTGTCCGTGAGGTTCGTCCGCTTGTTTACCCTCCTATAAAAACATACTTTAAGTATTATGTTTTCAAAATTAATCATTCATTTCTCGAGACATGAATATAAAAAAACGGTAAGTTCAAATTAGTAAATTGCATTGTCACCCAATACCTTTCTACGTTCCCAAGCCAACACCACGAGGGAATTGGTATTCGATATTAATTAGACAAAATTTTTAAGACTCATGATTAATTTTTTTTCGGTATAAAATGCTATACATATACAAATGAAAGAAATGAATGAAGATTATAGCACCATTTATATTCATTAAATTTATTAATAGAAAATATCGTATACAATAATTTTGTGTTTCTGACTTAAGAACTAATTTGAAATATAACTGTTTTTACACAGACTCATACACACATATAAATACATACATATTAGCGTATTTTAGCAGAATTTATTTTGTATGTATAAAAATTATACTATACAAATAAATTTGAAGTGTCTGATTGTAACATTAAATTAACCGCTTTTTACTGCACATGCATACACGGCACGTATTCACGTATACCAAAGTAAAATTTTTTACAATTTCTATCTATTATTGCCGGATAATCTCTGGAACGGCTGGACCGATTTCAATAGGACTTTCACTGTCCGATAGGTGATGATATAAGGAGTAACTTAGACTAGCTTTGTCCCGCTGCGTTACCGGCAAAAACGATAAATACGGGGTTCAACTAGTTTTAAATACTATGGGATCGTGCGGAAGTCGATTCTTTAAATAGAATACACAATAGAAATCTTTTCCCTTGATATATTTTATTTCGAAAGCAATTTATTATCGTATTGGCTACACTATAACGCTTGTCAGGCGGGTGTCCCTCAGGGATCTTAAAGTGGGACACTTTGCGAAACCCTAAATTGAAGTTTGCAATGTTGAAACTTGTTGCCAATAAACTTGAGTTGGTAGTTTAGAAACGAGGCTGTAGGAGTCTTAGCCACAAGAAGATTGATAGAAGCGAGAGATTGCTTTTATCTTCTTTGAGGAATCATCCTCGAAGCGTTATGTTGAAGCTTCAGCGGATAATCAGCGCTGTGGTTTTCAGGACCGTAGCATATGCTGAGCTGTGGCCTTTAAGTCACACAGACAGATATTTCACGGTTTTTATATTGTTTGTCTTGTATTACGTTTGTTTGTTTGTAAAGTTTTATTCAAATACTTTAATTAAAGAATCAAATGTAGATAGATAGGTAGAAAACGTTTTATTTGTACACCGCAATAAAGATATAAAAAAGTGCAGGAATGACAAATTTATAATGTACAAAGGGCGGCCTTATTGCCGAAAGCAATCTCTTCCAGGCTACCTTAGGATGGATCAAAAAATATCGGAAAGGCTCAAATGTTTTTATTAGTTAAATGTCTTATTTTTATATTTATTTTATGAGATAGTAACTTTCAATTCGGTTAGACTCTTTGGAGCTGCGTAAAGATGTGGCTTCGCTGTGCATCTTCTACCGTATTTACCATTGGGAGTGCTCCGAATTGTTCGGACTGATCCCTGCCACCTCTTTCCGCCATCATCCTTCGCGACAAAAATGTCATCCCCGTCATCTAGATGGTGGGCAGTCCACAACTGTGTACTTTTCAAGGAACTTTCTGCCTCGCACAACAAAACTGTGGAACGAATTGCCGCTGCGGTATTCCCGGACCAATACGGCTTTCAAACCTTCAAGAAAAGAGCGTACTCCTTCTTAAAAGGTCGCCAACGTACTTGTAACGCCTCTGGTATTGCGGGTGTCCATGGGCGGCGTAAATAGCTTACCATCAGGCGATACATCTGCTCGTTTGCCCCGTTCATCATAAAAAAATGTATATCTTTCTTTCTTTTAAGCTAAGAAGGTTAAACGAACAGACAATAGTAACTGTAGTGGTGGTAAGCGATTCTCACCACCTCTGGTCGATGAACATTTTATTTATTTTTTGTTTGGAGATGATCATAGCATGAGATATGCTTCACTTATAGTTCATAAGTTTTGACAAGGCTGATCACCACAAGTGGAAATAGGCAATAGTAGGGGAAATAGGTGAAAATAATAAATAGTTTCTAGTCGAAAATTATTTTGTAGTTAAAATACCATACAATGAAATTGACCAGTTTAAAATGTAGTCCTTACTAGTTAATTCGATTTCTAAAACAAAAGTCAATACAACACAAACGATTTTTGGCAAACAAAGTGCAATAACAACACAATGAGGCTCATTACATACGCCCGCTGGCAACACCGAAAGGGGGTTTAGTGCCAAAGCCGTATCCACTTCCGTTCCAATTTTAAAAATTCGAGAACGCTTTTCCGAGCATTTGATGTTTGTATTGCCAGACGTCTGTTTTTATGGAGTTAGATTAATGTAGTATGTTAAGTCGCTCGTGTAGTGACGTAATAATAATAAGTAGTCGACTAAGAGAACAAACTAACAAGAAGTGTGAGACTACATTTTTTATGGAAAATTAGATATAAATTCTTTATGGGGAGCGTAGATATCAAGGTGGAACAGATAGGGTGTGTAGGAAATGTTTCCACAACAAGTCTATGATGCGTAACATATGTCAAATTAGTGTTACACTTATTATTAAATAAGTACCTGGATGACCCAGCTTTGCATGTGTAGGGATCCCCCCACTTTTGTTTATGTATTTTATATAATTTTATTAAGCTTTTTTTTTTAAAAAAAATCTAAAAAATAATCCTAGCTAGATAGAAAGGAGTGCGCTCTTTTCTTGAAGGTCATAAGGAAGCTTGTAGGTCAAGATATACTACAATTACAATTTTACACGAAAATGACGACATGCCAGAACAATGTTTCCAATAACTTTAATATCCAGTTGCTGAATCGGCACTTCTCCAAGAAGTCTTATTTTGACGAGACTGTTAAAAATAATAATATGTCAAGTCAGAAAAAACCACATGAATAAGTTTCAGTAATTTGTTTTATGACAGAATGCGCAAAGTAAATGGATTACCTGCCAGAAAGTGATTGCCGAAGTCCTTGAATACCCGTAACTCGAGAGTGACAAACGCGTTGCCGACATTTGTGGAAGGAGTTCGTTCTTTTCTTGAAGGTCGCAGGTCAGGATAAACCACAACTACAAATTTACTTTAGTATCTTTCTATATAGCGCAAGCGACTGCTGTGTGCAAATATTTGTTCCGGAGTTTGGGTGTTTTCTACGTATAATTAATATTTACAATTTAATCACTTGTCTATTACCCATAGTTCAAGCTCTGCTAAATTTTAGACTAGATGGCGTTGTGTGTTAGATGTCTAAAGAATTATCATTAAATTATTTTACTTCTGTGCCATGGTGTATAAGCACTGGCATGTAACTTGGCCAGATTTCCTTGGGTAAGTTCACGCATACACTTGGTCCAATCAAAACAAACAAAATCGGAGTGTAGTCGACTGACGCTTCAATCGCTTGCTCGGAACGGTGCTACTACAATCCCCGCGTCCCCCTTTTTTTTTTACGTGTGGAAACCCCCTCGGGCTTTCACCCCACTGGGGTTTGCGGTGGGGTGGTGTGTCGGAATCGAACCGACTAAAACCACACGGTGTGCCACTCTGCGCCTGAGACGGGAGAGATCCGGGAACCGCTTTCTTACGCCATCTGGACCCCTCCCAGCGCCTGCTCGCACTGAAGCGGGCACCGTCTCTAGATGTTATATACTCTCAATTTAGGCGACGTACGGCACACGCGTAACGTCGCCCCCTCGCGGTTGGCCTGTGAAGTGGATGGGGGGGAAAACCCGTCCCGCCCATCCGCGGCCACACTCAGGGCGGCATGAGGCGCTGGTAGGCCTGGTTTGCCGGCGGCGGATCGGGTCCGAGTGGAGGTCGTCCTCCCGGGCCTTCTCCACCGCCTCCTTCTGCGAGATGACTCCCTCGCAGAAGGTCGCGACCGCGGTAAAACTGCTCTCGCCACCGGCCATGGAGCGTACGACGGCCGGCAGCGAGAGATATCCTCCGATGACTGCAGTGAGGGCCCGACTCTGCGGCGCCCAAGCGGGGCACACCGCCAGCGTGTGCTGGGCCGAGTCCTCACTGCAGTCGCAGTGGTGGCAGGCGGGACTCAATTCCCTCCGCGCGACCGGGTGCAGGTACTTCCCGAAGCGACCGTGCCCGGAAAGAACCTGCGTCATTCGGAAGGAAAGGGTCCCGTGCTGCAGCCCTGCCCACTCGAGGATGACTGGCTGGAGCGCCTCCACGGTGGCGAAACCAGCACGTGGAGCCTCCAGCCGCGACGACCACCGAACTATAGTGGCTCGACGGGCGACTTCACGCCACTCGCGTACCTCTTCGATAATCCCCGCGCAAAATCCTCTGCCAACCAAAGGGAACTAAAAAACGACTTCAGCGCATTTAGAAAGAATCTAGCCAAGTTACGTGCCGGTCTCTACAGATATAGAATCTAATCCTATTTTATGGATCAGAGTTATAAGTCCCGTTATTATATGCTATGCAGTCATGAAACCAGTCTTTATGTATTTGGGCATGGAAATTGATACCCTTGTTAGTATATTTATGAAAACATCGACTAAATTTCAATTATGTTAGGATAAAAGTATTGTTGAGAGACGGCTATACTTCTAGGGTGGTAATTAATTAATTTTCTGCTAAAAATCTTTTAGATATGACACTAAACAGTAATTTTTGAATTGAAGAAAATTTATACGAGAGGGGTTTGATTGATATACATATTATAACTTTAATCAATGTAGATAGTTTTATTTGTTTTTATATACATTTTTAATATCTGAAACTAGTTAATACGAACATGATTAAATTAATTAACCTAATTATACTAGAATCTTGACAATAATTCTATAGTCATCGCTGCCAGCCATTAGCGTGAATAAAGTTGCCATTTCACCTAACCTGTAATATTCAAGAACCGAAATAAATAAATACTTTTTTTTTAGAAATTCTTATTTTAAAACATCTGATACAACACTGACCAGTGCTGTCTATGTAATGTTTTGAAGTTCGAATTTCCGATGAAACAACATGGCGACTTGTTCAAACACCACTATGCTAGATTGTTAGTTTGTAGTTGAAGGCTCTTGACAGCTTAGAATTGGTTAGAGATTAAGTAAACATGTTATGTGTATGTCTAGAGAGTTTGACTTACCTAAGTAATACTAGTGGTTCAAATCCTGTATGGTCTTAATGTATAAGTTGGTCTTATATTAAGTCATTAAGGAGAGATTGGTCACCTAATGGCATGTGATTACAGCCACTGAGAAACATAAGTGACATTTGAAAGACATTCCCCAGAATTATAATTCCCTCTTAAAAGAGCATGAAAAAATTTACACTTATTTGCATTGTTTTTTTTTCCGTTTTAAATTTGATAAAATGAATTTACCTCGAAAAGAGTATTTGTTGTTTTTTAAGAACTAATGTATATTTCTACACTATTGATATTTTTTACAAATTTCATTTTTTATAATAATATTACGATTAAAAAAACATATAGTCGTTCTATTATCTTGATCCCTCCTCACCCAAAAATTAAAATCTAGTTACGCCCATGCTAACGATTTGGCTCTCCTATTGATAAATGTAGCATAGCTAATGGGCTTGTCCTTTCATATATGTATAAAAAACATTATATAATTTTACACGCATTTAATATTGTAAAAAAAAAATTTGCTGTTCAATATCAACCGAAAAGATCAACTCAAGGCTTTCAAGGAAGAATTTTCATGAATAACAATGAATATTTTTACGATTTGATTAAAATTCCGAAACCCATGTGATCCAATTATTTCACATTTTAAGAGCCAGCTTAAATTTGTCATCCCACAAACATAACCGCAAAGGATCTTCTTCTTGCCACATAATATTATTTTCTGCCACCCTCTTAATTATTACAAAAGCAACCTTAATACTGATCACTTTAAAGTTCAATTTAATATTGAAGAAACTGAAAACTTTTTAAGATCAAGGATTCTAATGTTTCATTTACTTAAAAATGCTCGTAAAATTAAAGATAAAATAAATTATTTAATATTGTTGATGGGTTATAAACAAATGTCACATATGAGGGTACAATATCGTAAACATACTAAGATACCCTGTCATTTGTTAGACATTGTCTCATAGCCAATTAAAAAAAATAGTTCGTTGTTTTCTATTGCCGAATACACACACAGATTCATCGAAGAAAAAACTCCCTCCCCTCTCTTGTTATTTTAGGAAGCGAGCACCCAAAGGAAAGCAATTTCGAAATCCATTATTTAAATAAATTCACCTGTACTTAGTAATCTTTTTCAACTGTTTAATGCTTGTAATGTTAGTTGAACAGTGTAATAAAATTGAAGCGAGTTTGTATTTATAATGTATTTCAATAAGTTTTAGCCGTAGGAGAGCCACGCTCCGCCATGAATGGGCCGGCTCGACCGGAGTGATACCACGGCCTCACAGAAGAACGATGTGAAACAGCGTTTGCGCTGTGTTGCACCGAATGAGTGAGGATACCGGAGGCCCATAAACCAACCCCTCCCCCATTCCCATCCTCCTCCCCATCCCCTAAATGCCGGCAACGCACTTGTGACGCCTCTGGTGTTGCAAATGTCCATGGGCGGCGGTAATCGCTTACCATCAGGCGATACGTATGCTCGTTTGCCCGCGATCCCAAAAAAAAGCAAGAGCCTAAAATATAGAATATAATTTATATTTTTATCCCTCCATCTTAGGAAAAGTTTTTTGTCCTTCGATATCTGAGTGCAAAAGCCGTTTTTATCAGCTAGACGACAAAGGAAATTGAATTAATTTAGAAAATCTTGTGCACTTAGTTTGTGAATTCAAAACATCACTAAACCTGTTTACTTCTACCTCCATGGTGCTGAATTTATCATAAAACTTTTTTTAATTTGTTAAAAAGTTGAAGTTGAGTCTGAGTTCAGAACCTTCTTAGTGTACTTTTTTAACCGTGCCCGCGTCTTTTTTTACGCCATATTGTGAAAACAAGTGAAAAACCTTAAATGAGTAACTCTAGCGACGGGAAAGTTTATTTGACGCCAATAGTACTGGTTGAAATTGCTAATAAGGCGCAAATATTAATACCTAAACTGAAATAATAGTATCTTGTGATTATTAGATTACTAATAAGTTTAGATCAATGATATTATAAATATACTATAATCGCGATACAAAAGAACAAAAAATACATGACACAACTTTTCAATCTTTGAGTGCGTGACAGCTACGTCTTACACTTGCCTCAAGTCATTTTGAATTCCTGGTGTGGGTGCATAAATGATATGAGTTGTTGATTATTTTTGAGAAAATGCTAAATTTATTATTGTCGTTGAATAAATTCCAGATTAAAAATTATAAAATCATTTAACTGGTATATTTATAAAAAAAAAATGGACAAGACTAATAACAGAATGGTACCCACTAGACTGCAAAAGAAACAGAGGAAGACAAGTTAAGAGATGGGAAGATGATATCAGGATAATTGCGGGTCCAACATGGACTTGAATGGCTAGGGATAGATGTGGATGGCGATCTTTAGAGGAGGCCTTTGTCGGAAGACAAGTTGAGGAGTAACTACCGTTTGCCAAATTATAACAAAACAAAACATAGTTAAACATGAATAATAATAAATAATAAAACAGTTTATATAGCACATTAGTTAGTAAATTTTGTTCATAGTAATAAGGTTTTAGGCATACATACAAAACTTTTGTCATTTAAAAATAAGATCATCAATAAAGGCTTTTATTTATTTATTTATTTATCTGGTATATTCGAGGTTTGAAAACAATCATAAATTTTTTTGCTCATTAGTTTTTTCTTTGGCGTCGCTTATCTCGCACAATGGAAAACTTAAAATATTGCTTTACTTGTAAGAGTTTTACCTTGGCACCAGTGCTGCGGAAATAGTTCGAAGCATGAACGATGTGTTTGAAAACACGGTACCTTTTTGGTACTAACATTTTCGTTCTGAATTCAAAAGTCGATAATGAAGAATTAAAGGCTATTGTGAAAGCGGATCCACTGCAAACCACTTCACAGTTAGCTGCAGGCTTCGATGTGAGTGATAAAACTGTTTTCCACTTGAAGCAAATAGGGAAAGTAAAAAAGCTTAACGGTGGGTCCCTCCTTGAGTGAAGCGAACCAGCAAACACAGGTCGACTTGTGCGTTTTAGAGCGTAACACTGCTCAATCGGTACAATATATTTAAGGTTATGTTTAAGGTATATATGTTTACTATTAATCAATGTTAAATAATCAAATTTGATAAGCCACATGTTATATAATAAATACTTTTAACTACTTCGTTTACACTTCAATTGAAAAACCTTTATATAAAACAGCCAATTTTCATCCACTCTCTTCTGAGTCAATTTTATCAGTGGCTTAGCATCTGAACCAATATACTTAAAAAAAATACAGGTACATGGATGGGGACCAGGTGCTGGATCTACCATTAGTGGATCGAGAGAATTTATTTGATTGATTGCTTCCCACGAGGCTGAATATTTTGAAGTCTGCTTTTATGATCTATAATAATCACTGGTGACTGACTGATCTGACTTCCTCGATGGCGCAGTGGGAGCGTATGCGACTGCTGTGCTTGAGGTCTCGGGTTCGATTCCCGGGTCGAACCAAGTGTTTGTACGATCTGCAATTATTTGTTTCGGAGTTTCGGTGTTATTTTATGTATAATATGTATGTATTTACAAAAAGAAAGTATATATCTATTTATATCAGTTGTCTAGGACCCGCAACACGAGTCTGCTTAGTTTGGGACTAGAAGGCGTTGTGTGTAAGATGTCTGAAATGTTATTTAATGGCATATACCATATTATTTTTTATTCATTTTCTTTTTTTTTATAGTAAACAACCTGAGTCCTGCGGAACACCGCAGCGCTAAATGTTATACCGCAGGTTGTTATCTCAGGTAACATCGACCGCAGGTAACGCCGCGGGTCGAAGCTAGTCTAAAATACTTTTTAGACTAGCTTAGTAACTAAGTTACTTGTTATATCATCAGCTGTCTGAGTATTCAATATCTGTCAACCTACTTATAACTACTAGGAGTGATGCAGTTATTATAAGCGTAAGTCATATGAACATCCTTTACTTATTTACTGCTGGACATCGATTTCTCAATAGAAATGAGGTTTTGGCCTACTACATTAGATTGACCAGATGATTGACCTCTTAGCAGTCCTGTTATCCAGGTAATTTGTTTATTTAGTCGTCTCTCACACTCCGTATTTTCAATTAACTACCTCACGGATAGTATTATTAAGCAATTATAAGCATTAAAAACTTAAAAGAACAATTGTTCTAACATAAATATACTTAATTTATGTGTCGATAGCCCAATGAAATGGTGTTATTCATTGCGAACAATCTCAATGAGGTCAAAAGGTTTCTTTCACAATCGTCGATGTTAATTATTCATTGGGGACTAATGTACCCATACTTGATAGCGGGACAAAATAGTCGGATTTATGTTTATACTTACATAAAAACTGCTTCGTTATCCTAGCGTTTAGCATACGCAACCTTCAGTTGGGCCAAAGGTGTTTGTTGGGGTTTTCTTACAAGATATTCTTAATAATAGCCCGGGTATGGAAGTTTGGCGGTGTTTCACTTATCTCGGCCTCGGCTCTCGGCCTCTACGCCCTTGCCTCGGAAGATACGTTAAGACGTGTGTTGGCCATGAACACCTATGGGAATGTTCCGATATTCAGGTAAAACCGATTTAACCAGTAGCCTAACCCCTCGACCTAAAATAATCTTGTTAATATTAAAGGAAGAGGATAACTCATTAAAAAAATAATATTCAGTTGGTTGATAAATGATCAAACGTTCGGCCTCTACGACTTTGATGCTATCAAAGCTTGTCCCTGTCTCTTGTTTAATTATTTAAAGTCATGTGTAAAACACATAATTAAAACCATTTTTTTCAGTAAAAAAGACGTCAAATATGAAGGTTATTGTCTTGCGCCAGTAACGGCACCTTCCTTAATTAATGACGTGTTGTTAGACCCTCATTTATTAATGGCTGGGTGAGTTGTGGGTAGCAAAGAGAAGTTCTTATTGTTGTTCGTCTGCCTGTGTTGTATTAATGAGTTTTAGCAATTGCTACAACTTCTAGTTACAGTAAAACCATCAAATAGACGCTAAAAGTTTGTAAACACTAAATTGCAGGAATTATTTCCTCTGCTTTTGGCTCGTAAGTGGAATTGCAGTTTAGAAACATTTACCATTTAGAGTTGTATTTTGTTACAAATAGGCAACGCAGATAGGATAGAGTTACTCCACTGTGTAACAGACAACCAGTATCAGCTTTTGTGTACGACTTCGACCGTATGTATGTTGGTTATCTCGATAAAACGTAGACTATATCCTTTCTCAAGAATCAAGGTATCTCCGGGCATCTCTCTCTATGAGGCTCTCATAGCCCAGTTGCACTCGGTGATTAGAAACAATCACCGAGGGTAAGCAACGCCGGCGCGGTCAGTACCTGGATGGGTGACCGCTGGTGGCATGTTACCATGAGCATCTCCGCGATTCGGAGGTCACGTTAAGCAGTCGGTCCCGGTAGTTATCATAGGATAACAGTCGTGAAGCTTAGTTGGAGGTCTTTGGGCGGCTTAAAAAACATCCAACGGTAAGACTACGTAGCCACAACGTTGTCTTGCCAGTCTCCAACATGCACTTGGCCAGTGGGGGACGTATGGCCTTAACCCTCTCTTGAGTCAAGCCCAGCAGTAGGACATTAAGGGTTGTTGATGAAGGTATCTCCATGCTAAATTCTATTGAAATCGGTGTAGCTTATCCGAGAAAGCGTAACAAATAGACAGATAGACAGACAGTAAGAGTTACTTTTTATTTCATATGGATACTTTAGAATGTATTTTTACCATGGGACTGAGGTTATAATAGCGCAAAAAGCGACACGTTTTCGATTGTGATGGGGCTTAAAGTGCAGCACCTACTAGCTTATGGCTCTTGAGTTTCATTCCTCCTTGGCAGCGGTAGTCACCATTAGGCAATTTGCATTATCGTTTCCGCCTATTAACCGTGAGATAATGCACGATTACTTTACACTGGTTCTTTTCTGATGAATACAAAAAATCCTATAATAAAGACTCAAAAATATAAGGTGCTTTCTTATCTATTATGTAACACTGGGCCAAACAAGCTTCTAGTGTAACAAAATTGCGCTCTGGGTTTAAAATACAAGTTTAAATAAAAACTATAAATATTAAATAATTTTGCATATTAAATGTACTTGACGAAGCAGGAAAAAATAAAACAACATAGTGTTAACTTTGAAGGAATATTGTGGCTACACTTTGAATACAAAAATGGTGATAAAAAATTATATTTTAAAATCTTACATAATAGAAAGAAAGAAATAAATACCCCAACCCACACTTGGCCAGCGTGGGGACGTATGGCCTAAACCCTCTCCTGAGAGGGGACCCGAGCCCCGCAGTGGGACATTATGGGTTGTTAATTGATTTGATTGATTGACTAAACAAACATAAAAGTGTTAAAAGTGTGTTCGTAATATTTTATTGAAAGTGTTTTGTTTCACATTTGTAACATTACCTTCGGTATGGGATTTCGTTTTTAGATAACACTTGGTTCCAAGAAGAAATGCGGCTTAAGTCGGTTTATACGGGATACTTTAAGGTTATACCCATTTGAAACGTTGAAAAGAATAGAATTAGGTTTATAGTGCTTTGATTAGTGTACAGCCTAAATTTAGGAGCACAACAATATAATGATCGTGTATAAATGGCGGTCTTATCGCTAAAAATCAATTTCTTGTAGGCAAACTTTGGACGAGAAAATCGACTGAGATATAAAGAGAAAGACGTATTTCTGAATAAAATAACATTTCGAACATCGAACACACAACGCCATCTAGACCCAAACTGAGCAGACGTTGTGCTATGGGTACTAGACAACTGATATATATATTCAACTTTTTTTGTATATATGCACTCAAGCAATGCAGTTGCATACGCTGCCACTGCTCCACTGTAATATAAGTAAATAGTTTTTTGAATACAAATGACAAATGTAACAGCATATTTAATACTACGGACAGTTTAAAATATGAGAAATAAAATGTCCCCAGTGTTCTCAAATAGTGTGGCTCCTACTAAGTGTGGAAAGTACATTCAATTTTCCATCCGGAATCAATCTGTACCTTGTAAGGTTTCGACTTATTAGCCATGAAATTAATGTCAGCCCTTAGTTCCCTGTACGACTGATTTATTTGTAAACTGCCTTTAAATACTGATACTATGAAATGAAAATAAATATAAAAAAAAACTATTTAAATAATTAGCCATAACATAGGACATCCGCTAAGAACTCCAATCCTAAGGGGGTAAAACGGGTTGGAAGGATGAATGTAAGTCCTAAGTTTTTTAAGTAAAAAACTTGAAATTTTAAATGTATGCACTATAGATGGTGTGGAGGTGTACTAATAATGTATCTTAAGAAATCAAACCCCCTTTTGGGTTAAAACGGGGGATGGTATCTAGCTGAGTAATCATGGCAGAAGAATTTTAAATGGTATTTATGTAGAAGAATTATAAAATATATATATAATAATCCGTGGTGTTGCCCGCGGTACAACAACCACCGGAGATAACGCCGCGGGGCAAAGCTAGTACAGTACGTCCCTTATTCAGTTGTCTCTCTCAGTATTGGAATGCAAACATTAACTGCCTCGGTGGCGCAGTGGTAGCGTATGCGACTGCTGTGCTTGAGGTGTCGGGTTCGATTCCTGAGTCGGACCAAATGTTTGTATGATCTGCAAATATTTGTTTCGGAGTTTGGGTGTTTTCTATGTATAACATGTATGTATTTACAAAAGAAAGTACAGATGTATTAATATCAGTTGTCTAGTACCCATAGTACAAGCTCTGCTTAGTTTGGGACTAGATGGCGTAGTGTGAAAAAAAAACATTCAACATTATTTTACTGTGAACTACAATGAGGGGATAGCGTCATAAGAATTATAAAAATGTTAAATAAAGTATGGGGTAGCTTGAATTGCTTGAGGGCTCTCACATGTGGCATTCCTCAGAAGTATCAAGGTGTTATGTGAATATTATGATAGAACAAACTCTCTTTTAATCGAGTGAGTTGCTCGCTTCGCTGATCACAAGCTTTGTACGATAAGACTTAATCTAGATTCAATGGAAAATATAATGTGGAAAGAATTCCATCGGCATTTTATGTTTTCATAGAATCATGCGTTTTAAATGTCGATGAAATAAGTTTTATTTTAACATTGTTTAATTTAGTAATACTTAGGCAAACGTAGTTTAGGGCGCCCCGCGGCACGTTGGAATTAAATGGAAAAAAATTGAAGAAAGTGGGTAGCTGCGGATGGATGGGGACTGCTCAAGACCAGGATACTCCACTCTCCTTGAGGACGACTTCCGTTCAGCAGTAGACAGCGATTAGTTGATATTAAATACTTTCTGTTTATACATTGCAAACGTAGTGTAGGACGTCCACAGCCCAGATGGAGCGATGATTTGCGCAAGACGGCTGGCAGGAGCTGGATGCGAGAAGCCATAGATCGAACTAAGTGGCGTGAAATTGGAGAGGCCTATGTCCAGCAGTGGACTACGATAGGCTGATGATGATGATGATGATACATTGCATAAATGGTTTTGTATGAATTATACCGTGGGAGAGCCACGCTTCGGTACGAATGGGCCGGCTCCACCGGAGTGATACCACAGACTCACAGGAAACCGGCATGAAACAGAGCCTGCGCTGCTTTTCACCGAGTGAGTGAAGATACAGGAGACCCATACCCCAAAGTCTCCCCCCATCCCCCTCCATAGGGCCCAAAGGCCGGCAACGCACTTGTAACGCCTCTGGTGTTGCGAGTGTCCATGGGCAATGGTAATCGTTTACCATCAGGCGATATGTCTGTTTCATTTTTTTCCTATTCCATAAAAAAATGTCTTTTTTTCGTCTTTCTCATTGCTGAGATTCGGAGTCTCAGCAATTTACGATCTTTAGCAGTATGTCTATTCCAGGTTGCATTACGTAGTTATATTATCAAGGAAGCCAAGGCTTCACGAGGCTGACCGTTGATAGTATCAAGGTGATTTTCACTTCATAGAGAATTGATGCATCTGTGGATATGCCCAAAATAGCTGTAGCAGATAGCTGTACTACAATGCCAAATAAGTGATTAATTTAAAAACATTTTTTTGTAAACAATCTTTTATTACTTGTCAATAAAAAAAATTACTTTGAGTCCTTTCATTTGACACTCAATATGGCTGGCTTGTTCAGAAATATGTACGCCGCCATTATATCACGGCGGCGATTATGGATTAATAATAATAATAAGCCTTTCATTCCGAAATTTTATTTAATAAATATCTTGTATTCTAATTATTATAAATTCCTAAGTTCGGTGTGCCTTACGGCATAGGCCTCCTCCAACGTCTTTTACTGTTTCCTATCAGTTGCAATTCTTGGCCAAAGGGACCTAGAGTTAGTTTTGGATCATCTTCCCATCTTCTCACTTTGCGACCTCTGCTCCTTGATTCGTCTCTTGGATATCAAACTGTTACTTGTTTGCTCCATTTTTCATGTTTACTACGGAGCATGTGCCCAGTCCATCTCCATTTTAGTTGGTCAATATGTGTTAGGATGTCTGTTAGCTTAATTTTGCGTCTGATATCTACATTCCTTACTTTATCTTTTAACTTTAGCCCAAGCATGCTTCTTTCCATGGCTCGTTGACACTTTGCAAAATTTTCCCTTAGAGTTTTCGTCAAAGCCCAGGTTTTACAGCCATACGTGATGCAGGGAAGAATGCATGTATCAAAAGTTTTTTTCTTGATCTTGATGCTGAGTTCCTTGCTTTTCATTATTTCTTTCATGGCCCAAAATTTTTTCCACCCAGTAGCGATTCTTTTATCAATTTCTTTGGACATTTGGTCGCTTGGTGATATGATCTATCCCAAATATACATATCCCACAACATATTCAAGTTTTTGGCCGTTGATAATAATGTCTGCAGCTGTTGCGTTTGTAATCATTTTTGTTTTGTTAGAATTAATTTCTAAACCTACTTTTCGGCTTCTGTTTGCTAGCGTTTGTATCATAGATTCCAGTAATCTTGGGTTCTCCTCCAATATGACCAGGTCATCAGAAAAACTTAGATGGGTTAGTCGCGATCCGTTTATGTTTAGCCCTAGATGGTCCCAATCCAGTTTTCTGAACATTTGTTCTAATACTGCTGAAAATAACTTGGGTGAGAGAGGGTCACCTTGCCTGACTCCCCTGTCAACTGGAAAAGTATCCCCCAGAGATTCCAACTTGATGCTAGCTTTACTCTCGCTGTAGATCTTTTTGATGACGTTTACATAAGCATACTGTACTCCCTGCTCCATAAGACTTTTCCATACAAACCTGTGTTTAAGGCTGTCGAAGGTTTTTGAATAATCTATGAAGGCTAGGTAAATAGGTTTGTTGTACTCATTGTATTTCTGTATATGGTCGATTGTGCTAAAGTTTTTCCTGAACCCTGCCTGTTCTGCTGGTTGGTGTTCGTCAAGAGTGTTCGATATACACATTTGAAATGAGGGATATAGGTCTGTAATTTCCAATATCATCCTTTGAACCTTTTTTATATAGAAGTATAATGTGTGATTATGCCCATTGGCTTGGGATGTTGCCAATAAATAGTGTCTCATTGAACACTTTTGTTAGTATCGGACTTAATTCGTCGACTGTTCCTCGCATCAGTTCATTTGGAATTCTATCAGGACCAGGAGATTTTTCCATCTTTTGACTATTTATAGCTTTTACTATTTCTGATTTTAGTATTTGTGGTACGTCTCCGATATTTCTCATTACGTTTTCCAGTCTAGGTTCTCTATTGAGTGACTCTGTATCCGGCTGAATAGAATATAACCGGGGATAGTACTTTGTTGCAATGTTTAGAATCGCACTGCGTATAGCGTTTAGTCGATCTTTGTCTATTAATTTTGGTATCCATTCTTTTCCTTCTCTCGGAGTTCCTTAAGAGCTTTGCGTGTACCTCCCGTTTTGGTAATATGATTTTCTAGGGTATTGATTCTTCTATTTTTCCTGTCTTTTCTCATGTTTACACGAATACATTTGCTTAAGTGTGAAATATCTTTAATATCTTCCTTTTTCTTCTTTTTTGCTATTAAATTCCTATCTTCTATTAATTTTAGAGTTTCATAGCTTATTAGATGGAATTCTTTGTTCTTATCAGTTTTAGTTTTTATCTGTTCTTGGAGCTTCCTTTCTACTCTGGCATATTTTTCTTTTAATTTCTTATTGGAAGTAACAATTTCCATCAGCTCCTCGGTAGAGTCTTTTAGAACCTTCTCACTAATTTGTAAGTGGTTAGTTAGAAATGCTTTTGGCCTAGGTTTTCTCGGAGTCTGCTCAGAAAGACAACACCGTAGCATACGATGGTTAGAATTGAAGTTCAGGGTTTGTATTACACTCGTGTCACTGAACAGTCTAGCTTTGTTAGACAAGATGTAGTCTATCTCATTTCTAACCTTTCCATCTGGAGATATTCAAGTCCATTTTAATTTGTGTTTTTTGCGGAATATGGAGTTTAGCAGCGTTTAATCATGTTCGAGCAGGATCTCTACCAGTGTTTCACCATTATTGCTTCGTTTGCCTCTTCCGAATTTTCCTATTATAAGTTCTTCTCCAGGTTTTTGAGCACCTACTTGAGCATTAAAATCTGCCATGATTACTATATTATTGTCAACGTATTTTTCAGTTACTTCGCTAAGACTGTTATAAAATATTTTTATATCTGTTACAGTGGTTTGTTCCGCCGGTGAATAAACTTGAATAATGGTCCACTGTTTTGCATATTTCGGTATGTTCATGTGAACTATTGCTGTTCGGTCCGATATGCCTTCAAACCCAATTATTTGTTTTTTGAGTTTTGACTTTATCATGAAGCCTACTCCTCTGTGTCCAGCCACTTCACCTTTGTAGAACATAACATAATGACTCTTCTCTTCTATTCCTTCACCCACTCTCCGCATCTCGCTTATATCCAGGATGTCCCATTTGATATTTTCGACAGCCAGCTCTAGCTCCTGTAAACTTTCTGGTGTTCTCAGCGTTCGTGTGTTCAATGTGCAGAAATATAGATTATAAGCATTTCGTGTCTGTTTTGTTTCGTTTGTTGGAGGGTAAATAATAATATAAATTATATATAGTTTTATTGGCATCAGAACCTTTTTTTTATTGCGGTTAAATCCTCCTGGCTGTCCTCCACACTGGGGAGAGGGCGAAGGGGTCTGTCAGATTTTTACTGACTAAAACCCCGGTATTCCGTCTCTTACCTACGGGATCACGGGAACTTAAAAGGCATCTGCAACCCCCGACTGGTGCCGCCCCGCTGCTTCGGGCCACATCTCGTCAGCGAGAGGAGTGGACCCAGTTAGGGGGGCCGGTGGAGGTCTGCGTATGCCTTTTTTGTTTACGTGTGGAAACCCCCTCGGGACTTCACCCCACCGGGGTTTGCGGCGGAGCGGTTTGTCGGAATCGAACCGACTAAAACCACACGGTGTGCCATTCTGCGCCTGAGATGGGAGGGATCCGGAAACCGCTTTCTTACGCCATCCGGACCCCTCCCAGCGCCTGCCCTCCTGATGTTAAACTCTCAATTTAGGTGACGTACGGCACACGCGTAACGTCGCCCCTTCGCGGCTCGCCTGTGAAGCGGATGGAAGGGAAAACCCGTCCCGCCCATCCGCGGTCACACTCAGAGCGGCATGAGGCGCTGGTAGGCGCGCCTCCACCGACCGGTTCGCCTTTTGCTTAATATTGAAATCATTGCCACTTATTTAACTGTCTTTAATGTTAACTATGAATAATATAAACTAGATAAATATAAATAACTGAAGCAAATGCAATTTACAGTTCCTAAAGTAGAACTAAGTATAGTTTCTACTTAAAACAAATTAAGTTTCTAGGTTAAAAAAATTTTGAAATGTTTTTCACCCTTTGCAATAAAATATGACTTTAATTTTCCAAGTGTTGAGCAGAAATTGTGACTCCAAGTTTTAAGTTTAATCATAATCCGGGATTAGCAGCGCCGAGCGAATGCTAATTTGCTAATTACTTTACCGCTCAAATTGTCTCTGGAATATTTACTGTTTTCTTTTTGTTTAATATAACAGTTAAGAAGGTTTTCTATAGTTGATGAAAACCTAATTTCTTAGATAGAGATACTTATATCAGGCAATAAACTGCCACGGTGTAACAGTTTTTTTGAATATGTTTAAAGAATATCTGTCACTTTTCTTTTGTTTGCAACAATGGAAAAGAATTCCAACAGAGAAAAGGAAAACATGAAGTAAAATCCTATTCCAAGTTGTCTGGCCATCGTGGTTATAGTAAGCCATAAAAAAATCGAAATTCAAAATTCACGATACTTTTTGAACACACTACATATGTCCAGCAGTGGACTGTTAGAAGCTGTTGATGATGATGATGAGACTACTTGACATCCGTACGTGCATTAAACAGCGTATCCCTTCACTATATCTCTTCAGACGAAATTTCTCAAAACGTCTTGCCTGGTCACTGATGCTGGGGTTTAAGTTTTCGTCATGTAGTTATTACGCGTATTTATGAATTACTATATAAAAATTAAAAGGGGTTTTACATTTATTATTTATGACTCCTTGAGGAAAATAAAGACTCGTTTACTTAAGAACCTCCCAGAACGGTAGCAAGGAACGAGAGAATTGGAAAGTATGAACCAGTGCTTTATAGTTTTTGTATGGTCTATACATGGTACAGCTCATTTTATGCATGCGGAGTATACCTATTAGTAATTGTAACACTATTGCTATTTTCCTCTTGATGTGCTTTTTTTACTTTGTTATTGTTCTGTGTATACAATTGTTGATAAACCAATAATAATAATAAAAAAAAATTCACTGGGGATCACCAAGGAAGTGAAAGTTGGGAGTTTAGTATAGAAAATAATAAATTTGATAGTGTAAAACTTCTGGAAGGGGCGGGGGGAGGGATGGGGGTAATATGAGTATTTCTGACATTATGTGTATGTTTATATATAAGTATAGAATCTCCATACCGACTAAAAAAAACCTCCTCTGTCTGCTGCCTCTGCTGCCCCTGCGAACCCGCCGTTAGGCATTACTTCATTGGGGGAGGCTTTACCTGACGCTCCCATCTTGTGTTCGAAGATATATATGTATGTAATCATGTTCGTATGTATGTATTCATATTATGTGTGTTTACTGTAGACACATTTATTAAGTTTATATATAGATTACTACTTAGATTGTTTCTATCTTAGGTACAACCTTAGACTAACCAAAATCATATTTCACAATATCCGTACAAAGATTGTCTGGAAGAGATCGCCCTGAGCGATAAGACCGCCTATTGTTATACCATTTATAGTTTTTAATCTAGTTATGTCTGTATTATTTTCTATGCTAAGTAGTGTTCAAAAAAACTGTTTAAATAAATAATGATAATAAATAAAATAAAATATTTCAGAGCTGACGCTTGCGCTATGAAAGTTAGATTGACTTATATACTTTTTACATACGTATTATACATATTAAACACCCAAACTCTGAAACAAACATTCGCAGATCATACAGATCCGACCCGGGAATCGAACCAGAGAACTCATGCATAGCAGTTGCATACGGTACCAACGCACCAAAGAGGCAGTCTTTATATAATATATCTCTGCTTACCTTTCCATTCAGGGTAACAGGCGTGATTTTTTTTTATCTGTCACCAAGAAGGGAAGGGAAGGAAGAAAAAGGAATAAAAGGTGTGCAAAATATGTGCACGTACTATAGGTATGTTGCCTAATATTTCTGTATCTATGCGGACGTATATGAAGAGTAAAGAGTTCGTTTGGGGGAACACGTATATTCAACACGCTCCACGTGTGAAGTGCACGGTTCGTTTAACATATATACTTCTCTTTTATTACTCGACTACTTAAGAAGGAGGCATTTGAAGGGTAGTTGGGTGTGTTTTTACTGAAAGAATGTTTGGTGGTTATCAATCCTGACTGCTAAACAAGAAGGCCCAAAGATCTAGGGCTCAATTCAGAAGATTGAGTGATGCGTTATATTAGATATAATAATAATAATATCCTCATCTAATACTTTGCATTTTTGATGCATTAAAGATAACAACAAAATACCCCATCCCAGCTGAAAGCCTTAGATGTTAAATTAAACATTTCAAAATTGACACGCCATTTATTCAGTAAATTGAAATAAAATTTAGGACGATAAATATTTCAGGTGTTTTCAAAGCTTCTAATTTAAATATTAAACATTAATTACTTTATAATAAGGACGCTTTAGAAAAGTCTGCGATAATTAATGCGGAAAGGAAATAATCTTTCATAAATATTTACAGAAGGTAAATTATTAACAAACAAAATTCAAATCATGTTGACTTTATTGGAGAACTTTTGGTCGAGACCATCGTTGGTCTAATTTAAAATTGAATAAATTCTCGCTGTTCTTTTTACAAAATATTTTTTTATTGAAATTATAAGGAACAAAAATTGCCCATCACCAGCGACTACTTTTTCCCATCTTTCTGGCAGTATATGAATTCCGCGTCGTAAAAGGACATGTTATTTGAGACTATCTATGAATCGATCCATTTTTATCTTCTTCTTAAGAATGAAAATGCTGGTCAGCTAGGCTATGTGCCATCGAACGGAATAGATGAAAATCAGAAGGGGCTGTGTTAGGTGAATACGGCGGGTGGGTAATAGTTTCCCATTTAAACGTGAATTTCATTCGTTTTGCAAGATGAGGCCGAGCGTTATCATGTAGCAAGATCACTTTATGGTGTCTCTGCTCGTATAGCGGCCTTTTTTCTTTTAAGGCTCGACTTTAAAGCATTAATTGAAGTCGATAGCGATCCCCAGTGCTACACTGGGGATCGCTATCGACCTCAATTCGGTTTAAGCAGCTTAATTACACCCTGCTGATCTCACCAAATACAGAAAAGAAACTTTGAACCTTGGATATTTGGTTCTACTGACGATGTTGATAGTTGGTTGGCCGGGCCCACCTCACGATTTTTTACGCTTTGGACTATTGTATTGTATCCACTTTTCATCGTCAGTCCCGATGCGGTGCAAAAAACCTTTTCTCTTCTGCCATTGAAGCATTAGATTACACGTGAGAAAACGTCGTTTGACGTCTCTCGGCTCAATTCATACGGCACGCAACGTCTTTGCTTCTGGATCATATGAATTTTTTTTAAACATTTTGTAACGGTTGACTACTTACAATATTTCTCCAAGTTCTGCTAGCGTATGACATTGGTCTTATAGAGTAATACTTCTAACTTATCCTTTTCAAATTTTTTTGTTATTTTTGAAGCGTCGAAAGCAGTCTCTACATGTTGTATCCGACAAAGCATTGTTACCATAAACCTGAATCAGAATTCTGTAAGCTTCAGCTGCAGATACTTTTTGAAAAAAGTAGTGTAATAAAATTCCACGTGAATTCACTTTATTTGGCACAAAAACACTTAAGAATAAAACAAATATTTGTTTACACTAAAGTGAGCTATCATACATTGAAGTTTAAGGTTAGATACATTACTGCCTTGCATGTATGTTACCATTCGTAATTCCACGAACGGAGTATTACTACTGCCATCTTTGATACAGCGAGAACTTATTCAAGGTCCTTTGTTCTTATAAATTATCATTAATTATGACCAGTATAATTAACAGCTAAAATGTATAAATTGCTCTGCTTGAGGTCTCATGTTCGATTCTTAGGTCGAACCAAATTTTTGTGTGATCTACAAATATTTGGGGCTTACATATGAAAAATCAAAGTATTTACCAGTGTTAACTATGCAATATCACAGGTAGTTCATTGATTTCTTTACTAAAAAAACCATGGGGCGAGAATCAATACACTCTCTGAAGGTGGACTGCCACATTGGAATTTTTTTTCTTTGTCAGAAGTTACCCGAATTTCGGTAAAAAAGGTAATCTGTTGAAGCAAAGTCCGGGGAGTACGGTGGATGTCGCAGACATTCCAATTTCAGCTGCTCTAGTTTTGCGGCCGTCTGTTGTGCAGTGTGTGGTCTAGCGTTGTCCTAAAACAGCATGGCTTAGAGCGATTGACCTACCTCGAGTGCTTAGCAGTTATTTCTTCCATCAATGTTCGCAGTTGCTGACAATAGACAACTGCCGTAATCTGTAGTGAACGAAACCGGCACTAGTGCCCCAAACAGTCACAAGTAATTTTTTTGGGTTAATTTTCACTTGGGGCCGGATTTGGCTGGTTCTTCAGGGCTCAGTCATTGCGACGAGCGCTTACGATTATCGTACAGGATCCACTTTTCATTACCGGTACTGACCTAATTTAAAATCTTAAATTATATCGGTGTCACGATGGACCGACGATCTGAAGAAAGTGTTTGACAGCGGATGGATGAGGAATATCAAAGATCATTTTAGTTGGCGCTTCTTGAGGGAGATGGTGGTCTCACTCAGTATACCGGTCATATTATCCACAGAACCATAACCGTTGGGTTGAATGTGTTCTTGAGTACAGACCACGTCTCGGTAAAAGTAGTGTAGGAGGTCCACAGGCCAGGTTTGTCTTTGATGATTTTATACAAGGTAGCAATAGAACAAAGTGGCGTGCAATTGAAAAGGCCTATGTTCCGCAGTGGACGATGATAGGCTGATGACGAAAGCTTAGTTAAGGTATTTTTGGTGCTTATTACTGAGTGGATGAGAGAGAGATGATATGGAACAACTGGGACTCTGGACTGCAATGCATTTTAGGCTCTAGAGTTACAGCTTTGGCACTAGAACTGCAATGTGTCAAATATTTATGGGTGTTGTAACTGGTGAAACAGGGTCTGAGCACTTTAATTAGATGACAATACTCGCTTTTATGTCAGATATCACCGTAAAAGTAGAAGCAAATAACAATCTTGGATCGCGATATAGAAATTCTCGCGGTGGTTAGCAATATACGTCATCCCAATAGAAGCCGTTGGACTGTGGGAGAACCACGTTTGGCACGAATTGGCTGGCTCGACTGGAGTGATACCGGAGGCCTATAAAACAACCCCTCCCACCAACCTGCTCTCCATCCCTCAAAGTCCAGCAATACACTTGAGACTCATCTGGTGTTGCAGATGTCCATGGGCGGCGGTAACCGCTAACCATCAGGCGTTACATCTACTCGTTTGCCCCCTATTCCTGGATCAGAAATCAGAATCTAAAAACAGAAACCGCGGCCTGCCAGGCATGATCACTTCGCCTGGACAGAGGATCTTTCCTTTGTGCTGGAGGGACATTACGCCCTAAGGCACCATACGTACACCATATGTCCCCTCACATATCTTCACAAATTTGCATATTTATATTATTAGAAGGATTAAGGCTAACATTATTCGGAGTCTATGCATAAAGGCTCAATTGTGATTCGGCCTGAATAAACTAGTTTCTCGATGCTCTGCTTAATTACACCACTATTTATACGTAATGCAGCCAAGACTACACGCTTTGCAGGTGCAGTAGCACTAATTGCTGCGGCGCTTTGTTTGATTTACTAATGAAGGCTTTGTTTGGCTGCATATGTGGTGGTACATTATAGTGGACAGGGTGTAAAACCTACTTCATACAATAACTAGCTCTCGCCCGCAGCTACACCCAATTGATTCATTCAAAATTACATTATGTAGAGGTTTAGCAGTGAAAGTCTAGCAGACAGACTAGTATGGTTTTTCAATTATTTTTTTTAAAATTAAAGTATATGAAAATCCTATTAACCGAGTGTATACACATAATATTAAATGAAAATATATGTTTCATCAGAGCTTTTCAATAATCCGATTTAATAACCGACGTGGTAAAATGGGTTTGCTTGTATAAAGAATTGCGGTCAGGGATTATAGAATATACCGCATACCGTAACATTGTGTTAGACATAAAATAATTTTATACAATA
Source organism: Hyphantria cunea (assembly GCA_003709505.1). Lineage (NCBI taxonomy): Eukaryota > Metazoa > Arthropoda > Insecta > Lepidoptera > Erebidae > Hyphantria > Hyphantria cunea. The sequence goes on from PKRV01000612.1 coordinate 471,944, forward strand.
AAAAGTGTGTGTTCATAAAGACACACTTTTTATTGTATAGATATATTTTTATATTTTGTTATATAGATATTGTATATTGAAAGATTTTCACTATATATATAAAATTATATACAGTAATGACATAAAAATGTTTAAAAAATTTTAACTGTCGGTCTGTTTGTTTCGGGATCTCTGGAATGATTTTGACAATACTTACACGGGCAGTAAGCTGATCACATAAGACGACAGTTGGGGTCAGAAATGAATGTTATATTTCATCATATTATGTTTAAAAATCTGGTTAAATTCGGTTTTCATCAGTCGTCAACCTGAAAATACAATTTAAACATGATTTTAGAAATGCGTCTCTTATATTTAGTATTAAGTTTATAGTTCAACGATTCATGATTGAAACTGAGGTGTATTGTACGAACATCAGTAATAATAAAACAGTAGATTTCGTTCTGTATTCTGTTTTATTAATAAACTTTGAAAGAGTGGCACAAGAAGTCAGTTCTTGGATCTGTGACACATTCTTGAAATTCGAAGCACAAGAGCAACAGGTACTGATTTATGTAAAATTTTTAACATCTGAAACCTAAAAACTGTGTCTACACAGAAGTAATAATTTTATTATTTTTTATTGAATAGGGGCAAACGAGCTGACGTATCGCCTGGTGTAAGCGATTACCGCCATCCATGGACACCCGCAACACCAGAGGCATCACAAGTGCTTTGCCGGCCTTTGAGGGATGTAGAGGGGATGGCGGTAGGGGTTGGCGTATGAGCTTCCGGTATCCTTACTCACTTGATGAAACACAATGCAAGCGCTATTTCACACCGTTTTTCTGTGAGGCCGTGGCATCACTCCGGTTGAGCCAGCCGGTAGCCGGTAAAGTGCGCCAATGCACAAAAAATTAAGGGTCTCCCTCGATTTCCCTGGGATCCTGATATGATAGCAATGGGACTACCTCGGAAGCATACCCTTTCGAAGACAAAAAATATTTCAAAATCGGTCCACAATTGACGGAGTAATCGGTGAACATATATAAAAAAATCTTCCCTTCCTCCTTGTTTGAGTCGGTTAATAATGTATTAAAATAAAATAGGAAACTCTAGTACCTCGAAATCTTTTTATCCACTGATTGTGTTCATTAAATAGTACAATAAAAGTACAAGTCAGTTACAGTCGAGAGTATAAATTACAATCACAATTAACTTCACTAAAAGTATATTTTATTCAAAACAATTTAACTACGCTGAGTAATGTGCCTTCAAACCCAACAAGGGACCACGCTTCGTCCATGAATTGTTGTTCCAAATCTCGATGGTCTTTGTGTCTGCTCCATGTACGTCTGTAAAGTACCTAATGCGATAGTTTTCAAGAGAAAAGAAAAAGGTTTCATTAAGAATTCTTTACCGAATGAAAGAAAAACTTAACAATGAAACGTTAAAATATGAAAATTTTACATTTTACGGTAATAAATTATTATTGTTGTGAAATATGTTTAATACCTATGTATAACACGCTATTACGCTTATATACGCTACTTAGCAATATGCTTGCCATTCTTGTCTCCATGACAGCATCTTATATCCAGGGACACCAATCATGTTATACACTATTTTTAATTAGCATTTACAAAATGGGATTATTTCATACGTTTGTAAAATGCTTGAAGTAGAACGATTTACTTACATTTGAATTATAATATACACAATTTGCTTTGCTTATTATTGTGAATACTTTGTGAACCACAATTGTATAAGACTTTGCCTGAACAGTTGACCTGCTAGCTCAGAAGTTTAGCCGTGTGTTCAGTATTTATAAGTTAAATTTTTGAAATTTATCCATAACCAAAATGGAAGCTACGTTACCATCAGAAAGTGTTCATTTACAAGAATATGAAAGTTCTATATCACAAGAGGTGTCAACAAAATTAGACGTGTTTGTCAAAAGTATCTGTGACGAAGAAAAATTTACTGAATTTGAAATATTTAAAAGATGTCGCACGGCTGATGATAACTTTTTTAGTGTCATATACGAAGCTGATGTCAAAGGTAGAATTGAGGATGCAGAAAAAGAATTGAACCTTTTTATGAAATTAATGTTGAACGTAGAGATGTTCGCTGTTTCGATTATGTTTGAAAATGAAATATTCGCTTACACTGATATGTTAGAAAAATTTAAAGATCTACAGGAACAAGCCAATGTGAAATTACAAGAACGATACAAAACGATTAAAATATACAAGCAAAGTAATGCAGATGTACTTATTCTGGAAAACGTTTCCAAAAAAGGGTTTATTATAAATTCGAGGATGGAAGTACCATCTTTGAATTTCTTTCAATTAGCAGTAAAAGAACTTGCAAAATTCCATGCGCTATCATTTGTGTTGAAAGAAACAGAGCCAAAATATTTTCACCAAAAACTAAAACCAATGAAAGTTGCAACTGTTCTTAAAGAAGGATGGACATATGCAGCTATGAGTAGCCGGAAAGTAAGTGTTAACGCTGTGGATGAAATATACAAAGATAAAGTTGAACAAGCTTATGACTTACTAATGGACAAATTTTGTAAGTACTATGATGACGAGTCTATAAAGGCATGTATTTGTCACGGTGACTACAGACCCAGTAATATAATGATGAAATTGAACGTAAGTATTTTCCTTGTTAAAGTGTTAATATAATTCATTTGTCGATTTTAAGCGTAATTTTTGACATTATAATGAATCTCTTGATAGGTACTTAAATCTTAAAGAATTTGGGATTAGGTTTTTGCTTAAAGACGCCCATAATAAAATTCTTTTAGATTTTTGTCATACAGTTTTAAGATTTGAATTATATTTTTAAAACAGACATCTCATTTTCTTGAAAAATTTTCAGTTAATGATGTTTTCTAGTTCTCAATTTGTTTCTGCTTTTTATTTCAAAAATTGACAAAATATTTTAATTATATTTTGACAGACGCGTAAAAATTGATAAATTTTCTATTATCCCCTAGGAGACTGGAATACAAGAAGTAATGCCCATAGACTACCAACTGATTTACTACGGAAATCCGGTGTTCGACTTCTTATATTTAATTTATTCCAGCACAGATAGAAAATTTCGTAAAGCCCATTTATTAAATTTAAAAGAGTTGTATTATGAAACGCTGGATAAGTTTTTGCAGTACTTTCAATTGGAAGCAGATGTGATGTACCCCAGAAAAGATTATGACAGAGTATTTGAAGAAAAACTTGACTTCGGTCTGATGATTGTACTATATCTTTTACCTTTTCTTTTATCTTCTGGAAACGAAATTCCAGATACTTTGAACAAAGAAGTACATTTCAGTTTAGGTGCATCTTTTAAAGATCGTATGGAAGAAGTTATTGAAGAATTTGTGGAATATGGTTTTTTATAAAGTTTAATAATAGTAGTATGTACGAACTAAGAGTTTAGAATGTGATTGTTTGTCAGTTCATATATCCATTTTGCTGGATAAAGGGGTCCCATCGGAAATAAAAATGGTTCTTTTTACTTTCTTTTATAAATAGATGACATGTAGTAGCAGCCCTAATAGACAAACAGGATGACAGACTATTACGATGATATGTCACATTGTTTACTGCATTAAAGGCTTTCATATTCTACTTAAAGTATTTTATACTGGTATTGTTGAAACAGCTCTTTTGCCGCGAGTTCTTTAATACATAACCATTCACGAGGCTTACCATCTATCTTTGTATTGTATATTGTCAAGTAAATGTATGGTTCAGTAAATAAAATAAAATTTTAAAGTCTTTTGTAACTTGTTAAAATATTGTTTCTTTATGCAGCCTACCGACGACTGCGATGAAGAATCACTTACACTATTACTAAAAAATGATAAAGCTCCTGGTATTGATGGCCTAGTTAACGTTTTTCTGAAAAAAATAATAGATGGTATTTTATCACCTGATACATATATTAAGTCTAAGCATTGAATAGGGTTTATTACCCGAATCATGGAAAACCGTGAAAAAAAAAATGGTGCAAAAGACGCAGCAGATAGCTACCGACCAATCACGCTACTAACAGCAATCTCAAACTATTTGAGAAAATAGTTAACAACAGACTTGTCAAATATATTGAATGCAATAATCTGATTTCCGCTAATGAGTTCAGGTTCGGGAGAGGGTAATCGACACAGAAAGCTGTGACACTACCGACCTCCACAGTATCAGTGCAACTTGATTAAAACAGGTGAAGCATTGGTACTTTTTCGACTTGACTACTGCCTTAGATACTGTCTCGTTTCAGAGAATAATGCGTAAGCTAAAACTACATTTTGCCATACGAGGCAAAGTTCTCAAAGTTCACAAGCTATTTGACGGACAGAAAATTGTGTGTAAGAGTTAGTGGATATAAAAATAGAACTAAAGCCGTCATCCCTTGGTATCCCATAGGGCTGGATACTTGGCCTGACATTATTTATCATGTACATGAATGATATATATAAAGCAGTCATATGTTACGCGGATGACACTGCCATAAGCTATGACGGATGCACTTGACCACCTTGGCACATACCGGATTGGGAATGAGTACAGTATCTGCGTGGCTGTGGTATAGTTTATTATCGTTGAATGCCAAAAAATATCTTATAACATATGTAGGCTTCTTTAACACATCGGCATCAGTTCCGGACTCGGCTATTAAGATCCATAGTTGCAAGGGCCCAGCGTATTGCTACTGTGAAATAATGAATTATGCCAATTTAAAGTAATAAAACTCGAGGTAATAATTGATTTAAATATAAACTTTAGGGTATATGTCGCTGAATTATCAAATAGAGTACTAGAAACAGCAAACATCCTAAGATTGCTTCGCTCCTCAGCACCAACGAACATCTTGAGGATATTGCATGAGATACATTACATTAAGCCAGTCTTTGACTAGGTGTTGTATAAGCATCTGGGGAAGTGCCACCAAAGCACATTTAATAGAGTTTGAATGAGCTCAGCATTCAGTGCTTAATACAATGCTTAAAAAGCCATTTAGGTACCCGTCCGTAGACCTGTACAAAGACTCGAAAGTACTTAATGTGCGTCATCTTTTTATTCTCAAATCCTTTTTTAAGACACACCGAGGAATAATAAACAGCGAAGAATATTCACACTCCTAAAACATCGTGTTTACGGATTACCTACCGGAAATCTGACTGAAATATATAGGTACCACTAAAGTTAAGACATCCTTTGCTAGACGCTTCAGTCCATTTGTAGATATTTTTCTATACAATAGGGTAGCTAAATCACGTTAAGAATGTTTCGTATATGTAGCAATAATTAAAGTCACTGATGGCCTCCTTACACTATCCTTACATTTAACTCACAATATATATATATTTAAAGTGCTATATTTAAGGAAAAATAGTGCTTTATACCTAATGAAGGCAGTTAAACAGGATTTTAGTAATAGCATATGGTATTTTCTAGTAAAAAATATCCTAAAAATTAAAACAGTGGTCTTCACATGATGTGCCGTCATTTCTCCGTTTCCCATATTTTATGCAGATGATTTGTAAAAATTTAAATAAAATACATAACCAATAGCTTGTGTGTTCTGTTTTCCATCTTTGTTTATCTATTCTGCTGTAAGCAAAGCTGTGATCGACTCTTCAATCTCTTTAAGGGTTTCGTACTCCAAAAGAAAAAAAAGTCAACCCTAATAGGATCACTTTGTTGTCTGTCTGTCTGTCAAGACCCTATTTTTCAGAGCCAATGTATCAAATACGTAGGTCAAATGTCCCTTGGAGCTGTGAAAAAACTTAGCTTCTAAGCCAATGTAATCTAAAGATACAGCCGTTTATGCTGCATATTTTCGACTTTCGCTAGGGAATCAGGAACTTCCAGTGAACTCAAAATCTTTAAATTTGGTACGAAGTCTTACAGCACAGATAAAGGAAAAATTACGAAAATCATAAATTTTTAGTTACATCATATAATCTACCTACTTTTTTATGTAACGAGCTGACACAATAACTTCAATGCCTGATTTTTTTATTCTTTTATTCTCTTTGCCGTGTCACTGAGCAAGTCGGGCTCATTTCCAGCCATTCAGACGAAATGTTTGTATGATCTGCAAATATTTCTTTCGGTGTATTAGTATATCTGTTTTCTATCAGTCAATCAAACTGTCGTAGTAAGTTCTGCTTAGTTTAAAGTTAGATGGCGTTGTGTGTCGAAAGTCATGTAATGAGCAGTATGTTAGTTAAGTTATAACGATTTAAAATGTTTACTCGTTTTTGTTTTTCCCGATGAGAAACCATTAACGTAACAAAAATTTTAATGTGTGTGTCACGTGACACGTGTCGTGAAAACTGTTCAGTATGAAAAAAAAACACCAAGAAACTCATTTTAGAATAATAATTAGTATTTAAAATAAAGTATTTGTGGTATTTAAGCAAAGAAATACCTCAACCCAAGTTTAATTAATTAATGATTAGTAAGGTGAAGTGGCAGTGGGCTGGCCATATTAGCTGCAGAACTGATTACCGGTGGGGTAAACGAGCTCTCGAGTGGAGACTGCGTCTCGGCAAACGTAGTGCGGGACGTCCACAGGCCAAGTGGATTGATGATCTGCGCAAAACGGCTGGCAGGAACTGGATGCGACAAGCCGAAACTCGATCCAAGTGGCGTGATATTAGAGAGGCCTTTGTCCAGTAGTGGACTGCGATAGGCTGATGATGAAGTGTAATTAATCACAGCATTTTTTTTACTTGAGGGCCTGTTAAAGTCACTTTACTCTGCCTGATGGTAAGCATGAGCAGAATCCAAGTGTGGTGATCATCACACTCATTGCGAATGCAGACATTGCAACAATGCGGCATGGTGAACCACACCATGGCGGCCTGGTAATGTTTTTGCAACATCGAGCCTCCACTCTCAAATCACTAACGAAACACGATAGCACGAGTGCTGTCATTTTATTGATCTTCTGTGCAAGGGTAGTACCGCCCTGATCGAGCCGGCCCGTTCCTGTTGAAATCAGCGTGGCTGTACTACCTATAAAAATACGGCCTCTTTACGTTCACACTTTATTAAAAGTTTGTTTAATGGTATTTTAAAATTAATATTTATGCTAATATTATAAATTCTAAAGTAACTCTGCCTGTTTGCCTGTCACACTTTATTTATTTGATTTCGCCATCCCATTTTTTTCAAAACATCTATTTCTTAAGATTGTCACAGACTCCAATTACTTCCGGGATATAATATCATAAAAAACAATAGTCAAAACTGCGGAGGTCGAATTTCTGTACAATGAAAACAAATGCTAATAACTGAGTCAGGGGAGTGTTAAAAATAAAATTGATCTAATTTAATTGTTCTTCAAAAACAAGATTTGGTTACATCTAGTGATGGTGGTTCTCTCTCTCAGTATGGTTTGCCTGCGCCGGAAATAGAAAGGGAAACATATTAATAGAGAATACGCTGCAGAAACAGACTATGATCCAGTGGAACTAACTGAAATTTTCCGAACAGCGCATTGTTTACGACCGTGTATTATCGCAGTGTTGACCATGCTATGGGTGAAATTTTGTTTTCGGATGCACCCGGTGGGACGAGAAAAACCTTTCAACCTGTGTGTGTGTGTTTGTTTGTTGCGGGCGTAGACCTCAGCGCTAGCTGTTTTTTTGCACAGCCAGCTAGGTATATGTTGCTTTTTCTCGAGTAAGTCAGCCACCCAACCTATTTGTCCATGTCCCGAATCAGTTTACGTCGAATGTCGTCTATAAAAAAGCATTATAAGGTATTGCGATCTATAAAATTTTTATTGAAGAAATAATAAATTACACGCGTACGAAGTGGCGTTATTTTGACTCTATAGACTTCTCTCCCGTAACGGGAACAATTGTATACTGGATCCCTATAGTTTTGTTTGGCCAGTTATATATAATATAATTTTTAACTTTCTATTACGTAATACACACAGTAGTACGTATCGCCAACACCGGAGGCATCACAAGTGCTTTGCCGGCCTTTGAGGAATGTTGAGGGGATAGCGGTAGAAGTTGGGGTATGAGCTTCCGGTATCCTTACTTACTTGATGAAACACTTTGCAAGCGCTGTATCACACCGGTTTTCTGTGAGGCCATGGCATCACTCCGATCGAACCGGCCCATTCATGCCGAAGCCTGGTTCTCTTACTGCATGAATTGTTGTCGGTGGAAAAAAATTCAACGCAAAATATATGTGTATTTAGTTTTCTGCATAAAATGTATTAGATTTTGTGTATACTTTAGGTCACTAGGTCACTATATGTATTAAGTGTATTTGATATATTACTTGATCTATTTATTTGAATACAATTTTTACCTTTCTGTTTTTTTTTGCATCGCCGGTTTACTGATAGATGCCGTCGGCATCAAGTGCGCCAATGCACCATACGTGTAGAACATATACGAAAAACATAATACGTGCTTAAAGAAATTAACGGTCTCCATCGATTTCCCTGGGATCCTGATATGGTAGCAAAGGGACCACCTCGGAAGCATACCCTTTCGAACACAAAAAAAATTCAAAATCTGTCTACAATTGACGGAGTAATCGGTGAACATATATAAAAAATCTCCCCCTCCTCCCTTTTTGAGTCGGTTAATAATGTATTAAAATAAAATAGGGAACTCTAGTACCTCGAAATCTTTTTATTCACATTAGCCGAGAGTATAAATTACAATCACAATCAACTTCACAAAAGTATATTTTATTCAAAACAATTCAATTACGCTGAGTAATGTGGCTTCAAACCCAACAAGGGGCCACGCTTCGTCCACAAATTGTTGTTCCGAGTCTGGATGCTCCTTGAGTCCGTTTTTTTTTCTTTATTAATTTAGAGACTTTTATTACATGGCTAGTCCCATCGTACCTTATCCTATGTTATATTTTATGTAAAATGAAGTCAAAGCTTTTGATGCGTAAACATTTCAAATAAGTCAAGTGCAGCTTTTGAGGTTGGGTTTCCTAAAATGTTAATAAACATATTAATATCATAAATATTCAAATCGTATTTACGCACCAACGCCTCCCTTTATGTTCGATACTTGACACACTCCGTCAGTAAGTGTTGGACATCATCCAGAGTCCCACATATTTCACAGTCTTGTGTCCGTTCCATGTATGTCTGTAAAGTACCCGCGACACAGGATTTATTCCCAATGCGAGATATTGCAAAAGAAACAAGTTTTGTTTAGAATTTACACGTTAAAATATGAAAATTTGACATTTTACGGTAATAAATTACTATTGTTGTAAAATATGTTTAATATAGGTATTAAATAATACGCTATTACGCTTATTTACGCTACTTAGCGATATGCACGCCATTCTTGTCTCCATGACAGTATCTTTTATCCAAGGACACCAATCATGTTACACTATTTTTAATTAGCATTTACAAAATGAGATTATTTCATACGTTTGTAAAATGCTTGAAGTAGAACGATTTACTTACATTTGAATTATAATATACACAATTTGCTTTGCTTATTATTGTGAATATTTTGTGAACCACAATTATATAAGACTGTGCCTGAACAGTTGACTTGCTAGCTCAGAAGGTTACTGCCGTGTGTTCAGTTTTATTAAGTAAAATTTTTGAAATTTATCCATAACCAAAATGGAAGCTACGTTACCATCAGAAAGTGTTCATGAACAAGAATATGGAAATTCTTTACCACAAGAGGTTTCAACAAAATTAGATGTCTTCGTCAAAAGTATCTGTGACGAAGAAAAAATTACTGAATTTGAAATATTTAAAAGATGTCGCACAGGTGATGATAACTTTTTTAGTGTCATTTACGAAGCTGATGTCAAAGGTAGAATTGAGGATGCAGAAAAAGAGTTGAACCTTTTTATGAAAATAATGTTAAACGTAGAGATGTTCGCTTTTTCGATTATGTTCGAAAATGAATTATTCGCTTACACAGATATGTTTGAAAAATTTAAAGATCTACAGGAACAAGCCAATGTGAAATTACAAGAACGATACAAAACGATTAAAATATACAAGCAAAGTAATGCAGATGTACTTATTCTGGAAAACGTTGCCAAAAAAAGGTTTATTATAAATTCGAGGATGGAAGTACCATCTTTGAATTTCTTTCAATTAGCAGTAAAAGAACTTGCGAAATTCCATGCGCTATCATTTGTGTTGAAAGAAACAGAGCCAAAATATTTTGACCAAAAACTAAAACCAAAGAAATTTGCAACTATTCTTAAAGAAGGATGGACATATGTCACTATGAGTAGCCGGAAAGCAAGTGTTAACGCTGTGGATGAAATATACAAAGATAAAGTTGAACAAGCTTATGATTTACTAATGGACAAATTTTGTAAGTACTATGATGACGAGTCTATGAAAGCATGCATTTGTCATGGTGATTACAGGCCGTGTAATATAATGATGAAATTGAACGTAAGTATTTTCCTTGTCATAGTGTTAATATAATTCATTTGTCGATTTTAAGCGTCATCTTTCACAGTACAATGAATCTCCTAATAGGTACTGAAACGTTCAAGAATTTGAGATTGGGATTTTGCTTAAAGATAATAAAATTCGTTTAAACTTTTTCATACAGTTTTAAGATTTGAATTATATTTTTAGAATACACGAGATGTCTGTTCTTGAAATTTTCTTGAAAGATTTTCAGTCAATGATTTTCCCTAATTTTCAATATATTGTATTCTGACTACTTACATGAGAAATGTTGCTTTTTTTTTCAAAGATTGACAGAAATATTTTAATTATATTTTGACAAACGCGTAAAAATTCTAAGTAGTTACCTTAAATCCAAAAATCTAAAAAGCCTCGAATCTTAATAAATTTTCTATTGTCCCCTAGGAGACTGGAATACAAGAAGTAATGCCCATAGACTACCAACTGATCCACTACGGGAATCCGGTGTTCGACTTCTTATATTTAATCTATTCCAGCACGGATAGAGAATTTCGTAAAGCCCATTTCATAAATTTAAAAGAGTTGTATTATGAAACGCTGGATAAATTTTTGCAGTACTTTCAATTGGAAGTAGATATGGTGTACCCCAGAAAAGACTATGACAGAGTATTTGAAGAAAAACTTGACTTCGGTCTAATAATTGCACTATATCTTTTACCTTTTCTTTTATCTTCTGGAAACGAAATTCCGGATACTTTGAACAAAGAAGTACATTTCAGTTTAGGTGAATCTTTTAAATATCGTATGGAAGAACTTATTGAAGAATTTATGGAATATGGTTTTTTATAAAGTTTAATAATAGTATGTACGAATTAAGATTTTAGAATGTGATTGTTTGTCAGTTCATATATTCATTTTGCTAGATAAAAGGGTACCATCGGAAATAAAAATGGTTCTTTTTACTTTCTTTTATAAATAGATGACATGTAGCAGCAGCCCTAATAGACAACAGGATGATAGTGGTATTGTTGAAACAGCACTTTTGCCGCGAGTTTTTTAATACATAACCATTCACGAGGCTTACCATCTATCTTTGTATTGTATATTGTCAAGTAAACGTATGGTTCAGCAAATAAAATAAAATTTTAAAGTCTTTTGTAACTTGCTAAAATATTGTTTCTTTATGCAGCCAACCGACGACTGTGAAGAAGAATCACTTATACTGTAACTAAAAAAAGGATTGTGTGGTTTTATGAACCCACGGTAAAAGTGAAACTTTTTTCACATGCAAATAAATAAATCTAATAAAGCAAATAAATAACAACATTTACATTAAACACTGACTAAAACAAACAAATGAGCGTGGGGCACTGGTACACTGGCCGACCGTCACGCGTCACGTGTCACGCGACATGCGATACACCGACCAAAAAATTTGAGACGATGTAATAAAAGTTTCACTTTAAAAATGATAAAGCTCCTGGTATTGGTGGCTTAACCAACGTTCTTCTGAAAAAATAATAGATGGAATTATTCCACCAGATACATATATATTTAATCTAAGCATTGAATAGGGTATATTGCCCGAAACATGAAAAACCGGTTGTATCATGCCTAGAATGTTGCTAAAACGCTAAAACTACATTTTGCCATAACGCTAAAACTACATTTTGCCATAACGCAAAGTTCTCGAATGGTTCGTAAGCTATTTGACGGACAGAAAATAGTGTGTAAGAGTTAGTGGATATAAAAGTAGAACTAAAGCCGTCAGCTTTGGTATTCCATAGGGCTGGATACTTGGGCTGACATTATTTATCATGTACATGAATGATATATATAAAGAAGTCATATGTTACGCGGATGACACTGCCATAAGCTTTGACGGCTGCACTTGACCACCTTGGCACATACCGGATTGGGAATGAGTAGAGTATCTGCGGGGCTATGAAATAGTTTATTATCATTGAATGCCAAAAAAAAACTAAATATGTAGGCTTCTTTAAAACATCGGCATCAGTTCCGGGCTCGATTCTGGGCATTAAGATCCACAATTGCAGCGACCCAGCGCTTTACTACTTAGAAATAATTAATGATGCCAATTTAAAGTAATAAACCCTCGAGGTAATAATTGATTAAAATATGAACTTTAGTGTGGGACGTTCTACACAGGCCAGGTGGAGTGACGATCGGCGCAAAAAGGCTGGCAGGAGCTGGATGCGAGAAGTCGAAAATCGAACCAAGTGGCGTGAAATTAGAGAGGCCTTGGTCTAGCAGTGGACTGCGATAGGCTGATGATGAAGTGTATTTAATCATAGTATTTTTTTTACTTCAGGGCCTGTTAAAGTCACTCTATTCTGCCTGATGGTAAGCATAAGCATAATTCAAGTGTGGTGGTCATAATACTCATTGCGAATACGGTCAATGCAACAATGCTGCAAGGTGACCCACACCATGGTGGCCTAGTTATGTTTTGGCATCATTGGGCCGCCAGCCTTGCACTCAATAACGAAACACGACAGCACGAGTGTTATCATGCTATGATCTTCTGAGCAAGGGTAGTACCGCCCAGGTCGAGCCGGCCCGTTCCTGTTGAGATCAGCGTAGCTGTACTACCTATAAAAGTAGGGCCTCTTTACCTTCACACTTCTTTTTAATTTTGTTTAATCACCATCAACAACATATAATGTCCCACTACTGGGCTCGGGTCTCCACTCAGAAGAGGGTTAAGGCCATACGTCATTTTGTTTAATGATATTTTTAAATTAATACTTATGCTAATATTATAAATTCTAAAGTAACTCTGCCTGTTTGCCTGTCACACTTTATTTATTTGATTTAGCCATCCCATTTTTTTCGATACATTCATTTCTTAAGATTGTCACAGCCTCCAATTACTCCCGGGATATAATATCATAAAAAACACTAGCCAAAACTGTGGAGGTCGAATTTCTGTATAATGAAAACAAATGCTAATAACCGAGTCAGGGGGGTGTAAGAAATAAAATTGATCTAATTTAGTTTTTCTTTAAATACAAGATTTGATTACATCTAGTGATGGTGGTTCTCTCACACAGTATGGCGCCGGAAATAGAAAGGGGAACATATTAATAGAGAATACGCTGCAGAAACAGACTATGATCCAGTGGAACTAACTGAAATTTTCCGAACAGCGCATTGTTTACGACCGTGTATTATCGCAGTGTTGACCATGCTATGGGTGAAATTTTGTTTTCGGATGCACCTGGTGGGACGAGAAAAACCTTTCAACCTGTGTGTGTGTGTGTTTGTTTGTTGCGGGCGTAGACCTCAGCGCTAGCTGTTTTTTTGCACAGCCAGCTAGGTATATGTTGCTTTTTCTCGAGTAAGTCAGCCAAACAACCTATTTGTCCATGTCCCGAATCAGTTTACGTCGAATGTCGTCTATAAAAAAGCATTATAAGGTATTGCGATCTATAAAAGTTTTATTGAAGAAATAATAAATTACTCGCGTACGAAGTTGCAGGCATCAGCTGGTTTTTTACATGCGTGATTATCACATATTGTATGACATTCAGACACAGACTTATCACGTCATTCTTGTCTCCGTCTTAATTTGCCTTAAAAATAAAATCAATATGTTAAGTTTGTCAATTATGTTGCACATGTTACAACTTCTCTTTTGACAACACAAACAATAGCATTATGTCGAACAATTGTGTTTTGAAACTAGCGAAATTCCATGCAATATTGTTTGTCTTGAAAAAAGACAACCAAATAGTTTTACGGAAAAAATTAAACTATTGAAATATGCATTTATTTTAAAAGAAATTGGGGTCTTTACAGCTGCGAGTGCCCGGAAAGCAAGTGATAACGCTGTGTATAAAATATTCAAAAATAAATTTTAGAAACCATAAGACTTATAGAAAAGTTCTACGGATATTACAATGATTAATCTATAAAAATCGGCTTGTGCTACGGTGATTATAGACCTTGTAATATCATGATGAAATTGAACGTGAATATTTTTGTTCAGATTTTTATTTTGTTTTTAATGATAAAATAGTTTCACATTACTTGCTAGTTTCATAGCATTCTCATTTTGATGTATTTCTTGATTATTTAGTAAGTTTTAACGCTTTTATAAAATTACACATATTATTTGCATAACTTATTTCACTGGACATAACAGTAGACTATGAACAGATCCATTACGAAAATCCTGTGTTTGACTTATTTTATCTATCCCAACACTGAGAGACAGTTTCGTAAAGCCCATTCCTTAAATTTCATCATCATCATCTCAAGCCTTATTCAACCAATTTGGTGAGGCCTCCTTCAACCCCCTCCACATCTTTCTATTTTGGGCTTTTTATCTTCTGGAAAAGAATTACCTGACGCAACACATAAATAAATACATCTTAATTTACACATGTTATTTACTTTTAAAGATCGTTTACAAGATGTAATTGAAGAGTATATGGAATATGGTTTTATATATAAACTTTTAGATTGTGGCCTTAACTGTTGAGAGTTGTTTTTGTTTTTCCTTAGAAACCAAGTTAGGAGTAGGAACTGTCATTGCATTTCTTTCTAGCCTATAATGTTTTCAAGAATATTTAGTGTCGGCTACTAGTTCAATCGGTTCTACCTGAATATTAGTTTCTCTACGGGGTGTCTGGTATAGGATCTACGATGAAACAAGAATACAAACGTATCCGTTAATAAATAATAATAAAAGCAGTCTATAGTTAGTAAAAATGTAAGCGTACCAATACATATATAAATATACCATATATGTATTACCAACATATAGTTGGTAATGAGAAAGAAAGGTGTTGGTTAACAGTGAGCTTTACATACACATGAAATTTTGATAAAGATAAAGCGCTTATAAGCAATTTAATATTCGATATTTACAGTTTACCGTTAGTGGTGTGCGGTTCGATAAATTGGTTTCTTTGATAAACTTAATATAATTTATATTTTTTTATTGGGAGCGGGCAAACGAGCAGACGTATCGCGTGATGGTAAGCGATTACATCACAAGTCCATTGCCGGCCTTGGGGTAAGGGGGATTAGGATGAGTGAAAAGTTCCTCATTCACTTACTGAAACACAGCGGAGGCGCTGTTTTACACATTTACCGTACAGTAGATAATCTGCAGTTTGACACCGTAACATGTCAAACCGCTTGTGTATAAAAAATGAGTTTCAGGGTAGTTCTTGGGTACAGCTGATGTAGCGTACATTGCGTCTAAGAAGATTCGAGGGGACTTTGAAATCTCGTGAATCGGGTTCTCTGAGAGTAGATCGTTAGATCGTTACCCCTCATACTTCTCGCTTCTGCTGTCACGATGTCATTCCTAAACAGCTGGAAATCTAAAAGGACTTTCACCCCGCGAAAAAAATAAAGACTGGCGGATTTGTGTATTAAGTACGTCACTTCTTGACAATACGAAGAATTGTGGTTCTGTTAATTTTCTGGTGTTTAGTCTCAGTTACGCTCATATTAACGAGGATAATATCGTTATTATTCTATTGTACCTTGAAAACGGTAGCAAATGTACTCACCTCGACATCGTCTGGAAATCGTTATTTATTTTTTCAAAAGAAGGTCCCCATTTTATGTCATCTACAATTTTTATAGTTTCTATCATTAATTCCTCACGAGGAAAAATTTGAGATTCAAATCTTCAGGTTTGAAGACTTTAAATACTTGACATTAGCAGAAATAGCTGGTTAGCTAGTTGCCATCTCGTCAAGAAAAGAACAACAAAATTAGATTCAAATACTAGTAAATTAAAAGCAAGGAAAATTTAATGCGAAGATGTGTAAAAAATATACTGTACTGTATTGTAGTATATTTTTAACACATCTCTACTCTTTACACAACTCTATAGTTTTTACTACGTAGGTTTATTTTGTTAAAAAAAGAAACTGCACAAGGAGTGTAACTGTCCGTAAAGGTGAATAAATAATTTGTTGTACAAAATACTTTTGTAATACTCTCGTTAGAATAGGTTTTGTGAAGATCAGATTGAATGAGTAATGAGTCGGCAAGTTTTTGATTCTGTGTCGACTCTTTTGTGTAATTCTGTAAACATTATTTTTGATTTATGGACTGCAAGTCTTGCTGTACTGTATTGACTATATGAAGAGCAACTTGTATCTTTTTTTCATGATGTAGGGGACAAAGGAGCAGACGTTTTGCTTAATGGTACGCGATTACTGCCGCTCACCCGCAACACCAGAGGCGTAACCAGTGCGTTGCCGGTTGAAGTGGAGGATAGTGGAATGGGTTGGGATAAGGGCACCTGGTATCCTCACTCTATCGGAGAAACGCAGCGCAGGCGCTATTTCACACCAGTTTTCTGAGAGGCTGTGGTATCTCTCCGGTCAAGACGGCCCATTCGTGCCGAAGCGTGGCTCTCCCACGATCAAATAGTGAATAGGTTTAAAACTTATATGTATAAATTTGTTTGAATATGAATGAAATAAAGTAACACATTACAAATAATATATAATTACATTTTGTCATTAAATATATTTTTTATATGTGCGTTTAATTTTTATGTAATTCGTATGAATTTAGAAGTGGAGCCACACTACTGAGATGGTGTCAAGAATTAGGATTCTATATTCCTTGTAAAAGATTCAATAAAATCTGAAACCGTCTTTATGAAAAAAAACGTCGATCTTAACAAAAGTGTAAGACCAATTTGTATATAGATAAAAAAAAACTAAAAATCACGTTCGAAAAGTAGGTTAAACCCAACAATTATACAGGCAAAGCTAATAGTACTGTGTTATATTTTTCTAGTGCAATTCAAAATTATATAGTACTAAGCACTTAAGTGACTACATTAATTCCCTTTGGTAGAAATAATTATATAAAATGGAAAGAAATCATTGTGATAAAGAGTGATTTATTATACTATTATTAAAATTACTAATGCCACAAAAATAAGTAATGGAAAATCCAACGTGTTTATGTTCCCGCGGGTACCACGACGTCGTCCACTGTAAAAAATTGATTTGATTGATTCTGACTTGGAAATTACTCATTTACGGTACGGTAATTATATTGAAGTAATGTAACAATACATCTGATTTGAATTCCTCGGTGGCGCAGCGGTAACATATGCGACTGCTGTTCTTAAGGTCTCGAGTTCGATTCCCGGGTCGGCTAAAATGTTTGTATGATCTTCAAATGTTTGTTTCCGAGTGTGGGGGTTTTCTATAGATGTGTGTGTATTTAAAAAACTAAAGTAAATATGTGTTTATATCAGTTGTCTAGTACCCATAATATAAGCTCTGCTTAGTTTGGGACTAGATGGCGTTGTGTTAGATGTTCGAAATATTATTATAATTATTATCTGAATAGCGGTTGGAAAAAGTTTTTTGTGTTAAATTCCCTGTACTATCGTCAAAATGGTACTTATTCGTAAAATTGAGCTTCGATTCCCACCAAGAAGTTAGGAATCGAAGTTCATGATATGTGGTTATTAACAAATATATAAATACTAGCTGACCCTGCGAATGTCGTACCGCCATATTCATTTTCGTGAAAAATTTCTAAATTAGTGAGAACTTATTTTAGTTAGCTCGTGCTAACTTCCCGCAGAGCCGCAGTGTATACGACTAAGCGGACTAAGAAAATATAACACCCCCGGTTTTTCTCATACAAACCTTGTCCTGACAAGAAGTCCTTCGCCGGCTCGATCGGAGTGATACCACGGCCTCACAGAAAACCGGTGTTAAACAGCGCTTACGCTGTGTTTCATCGAGTGAGTGAGGATATCGGAGGCCCATACCCCAATCCAACGCCCCCTATTCCCCTCACCATCCCCCTTCCCCCCAGACCGCCATAGTGTGGGTCACCACGCTGCATTGTTCTTTTTCGCATTGAGGATGGTGACCACCACTCTTGGATTATGCTCATGCTTTCCATCAGGCAGGGCAGAGTCATTTTGGCAGCTTAAATATTAAAAAAAAAAAGAATTATTCAATTTGGTGCAGCCGATTGAATGTTGTTACACTATTCATATTTTTTACACCACTGAATTTTTTCCAAAATAATGTAACGATGGAAGGTACTCAGTCACTTTATTATCCTGGATACGCCCGTGTTGTTTAGCAGCAATCTGGTTAAGTTGCGTAGAACAACCTCACTGTTAAGAGAAATAAAAATGTGAAGCATACCATATACTTACCAATACGCCTGGCCAGCATGGTGCAGCAGGCCACAGCCTCTTTTCTACACGTTATTTCCAGCAGTAGGCTGTTAAACAGATATAGACATGTATATACATAGTGTATCTCTATTATAAGCATAAGATCTATAACTAACCTACAGAGCTGCTGACGTAACAGAATAGGTTTCTATCTATCCGAGTGTGGAATTAGATTTTCCCTTTCATACTTGTGGCTTCATTGACTCGAGTGGTATTCGTTCCCAGAATACTCAAACAGCGTCATCCAATGACAGCTCCAACAAACACAAGTGCTACTTAAAACAAAAGACATTCACCCAAATTGAGATTCAACACGAAATATATTAGGAAACGTGAGTATCTTAATTTCATGTTTTCACTTAATAATAGTAGGTATAAGAATCGCAGTTTATAGAAGGTTTTTCTGTGGTGAGAAGTAGGTAGAGGAAGAGGGAGAAGGAGGGGCAATATTGGTATGTAAAATACCTCATTCTCTGACGATATGAAGACTTTGTAAAACAACTTTAGATTGCGGTTTCCTGTAAGAAGCTTCAATTTTATATATTACTAGCAGAGTATTAGTGTTACCCACGGTTATTTTTGTTGTATAATTATAACAACTGGACAAAAATAGTCTAAGTAAAGGTGCCTTAGTTACTCCTTATATCATCTCCTATCTCCCAGAGAAAGTTGTGTCAAAATAAGTCCAGCGGTTCCAGAGATTAGCCGTATTAGAATCAGACAGATAAAAATTAAAAAATTAGAAAAGTTAATGTGATAACTGTATATAGATTTTATACGCATTTAGTGAAATGCTCTTAATTTGAAATATTAAACAGACATTTCAATTACATTTATGTATTAACTATACACAGATATATTAATAATACTGCTGTGGTGGCGCAGTGAAAGCTTATGAGCCTGTTGAGCTAAGGTCTTAGGTCGCGGTTCGCAAATACTTGTATGTTATAGTACGTATGTATTTATAAGAAAAATACACGGATTCTATTACTCAATCTAGTGATGTAAGCTCTACTTAATTTGAAGCTAGATGGCTGTATTTAAAAGATGTCCCAAATATTTATCATTTATTTATATATATATATATATATATAGAGTCAATCATGCTATACCCTTAAAGGATTGACAAAAGTATATTAAAAGACTCACATTTTGTTGGCTAAAACTTTATTTTCACTTAAATACTTTTACCGTGGGAGAGCTACGCTTCGGCATGAATGGGCCGGCTCGACCGAAGTGATACCACGGCCTCACAGAAAACCGGTGTGAAACAGCGCTTACGCTGTGTTTCATCGAGTGAGTGAGGATACCGGAGGCCCATACCCCAATCCAACGCCCCCTATCCCACTCACCATCCCCTTTCCCCCCAGGCCGCCATAGTGTGGATCACCATACTGCATTGTTCTTTTTCGCATTGAGGATGGTGACCACCACTCTTGGATTCTACTCATGTTTTCCATCAGGCAGGGCAGAGTCATTTTGGCAGATTAAATATAAAAAAATAAATTTGATTGATGACTGATGAATTTGACTACCTCTGTGGTAAACCACGTAACTCCATTTGCGTCTTTGGAAAAAAAATCTTCCTTATCATATAAGTTTTCAGTACCTATATAGCTGCATTTTTTAAATTTCTAAAAATTTATCCTAGTTAGATTGATTTATCGCCCTAGAAACCCCTGCATACTTAGTTTCATGGAAACTGTTGGAGCCCTTTCCAAGATTCGATTGTATTTATGTCTAAACAAGAATATCAGAATTTCTCGTTTAAAGGGGTTATAATTATGTTATATTCCTCTTTATCAAAGATGTTATATGGCACTCTTCGTTAGATGAGTTATACAACACATTTTTTTTTCTTTTTAAATCATTAGGCCCTGAAATTTCTCTTTATACAGTCTGTTAAAGTGAATCAACTCTGCCTGATAGAAAGCAGGATATAAATGATGCCGAGCCGATGCGATCCGTGCCTCAAAGGCCGGCAACGCAATTGTGCTACCTCCGATGTTACGGGACGTAATCGCTTACCATCAGGCGATATATCTGCTCGTTTGCGTAAAAAAATAGTGCGTTAAACCAAATAAACAAACTTTCCAGTTTTATGATATTAGTACTGATGTATACATATATTTCTGTGATATATGTTGCTCGCGGCAACGACCGCATGTATTTATTTAGTTCAGACATTTAGCACACACAACGCTATCTTGTCTCAAACTAAGAAAAGCTTGTACCAAATACAAATATACTTTGTTGTTTGTAAACACATATATATATAGTTTAGGTAGGTATTAGGTATCTTCCAGGTATAATATATATATATATATATATATATTAACCTATATAAATATAAACTCCTAAACAAATACTTGCAGATCAAACTAACATTTGGTCCAACGTGGGAAGGGAGCCCGCGATCTCATAATCAGCAGCCGCATACGCCAACCATAGACCAACGAGGCAGTCAGGCATATGTGTCGGTTTAAGCGATAAATAATGGCCTATATACAAGATACATTACTGTAAAGTTTCATAAAAAATCCGTTCAGAAGTTTTCGCGTGAAAGAGTAACAAACATTCAAATATCCTCACAAACTTTCGCATTTATAACATTAGTAGGATATAATATATGAGACAGGTAGAAGCCTTTCCTAGATCAATACTTAACTATTCCAGTCACGTAGCATTTGCACAGTGAGTAAAAGAAACGATCTCACTCACTTTTCGCTACGATCTCTTATTTCAAATAGCTGATTACTTTTTACCGTGGGAGAGCAACACTGCGGCATGAATGGGCCGGCTCAACCGGAGTGATACCACGGCCTCACAGAAAACCGAAGTAAAACAACGCTTGCAGGTGAGTCAGGATACCGTACCATACCTCAAACCCGGGAGGGGTTCCCACTCCCCTAAGGCCGGCAACGCACTTGCGCCTCTAGTGTTGCAAGTGTCCATGGGCGGCGGTAATCGCTTACCATCAAGCAATATGTTTCTTAATCCATAAAAAAACCAACAACTATTCAGTAGGACGCAGCCCATATTGAATCAATTCAAATATAACTATGTAATTAATACTAAATACCTCTTGTCCGTGCGATGACGGATTAAGAACATATTTTTAATCAATCTATGGATGTGTGGCGTTGCATGTATTTCTGTTGTTTCGTTGTATGTGTTTCACATACAACGAAACAACAGAAACACACTATAGCGTCATCTACCGAAGATACGTCTAACAACGGAGTAACGAAGGAAACTAAGAAACCTAAAATCGCGCGAAATAAGTTCTCGCGTCGATTAGCATATATGCAATAACCCGATGTCAACCGTTGGGCAGAGCTCCGCCACGCTTGATCACCTCCCCAGGTTCTCCTGATGATGATCACCTCCATTTATCTTCGAGGGACATGACACCCGTTCCTCCACAGATGATATAAGAACAAACTAAAGGAGCAAACTAAGCAGGGCAACACTACTGCGAAGAGAAGGTAAACTTGAATCAAAACCAACATCAATCCATCTGGTAAGCATGGACCACTAGTAGTAATTGTAGATCGACACCTTCTTTCTAAGGAGAGCTGTATATATATATTGCAGTCTACTGCAGTGTCCAATTATCAATTAAGCCTTTACCCTAAGGGGTCGCAAGAGAATCAAAATTGGTTATTTATGCATTATAGAAATATGATAAAAAAATCAAGCCTGCTTTATATAGGAAATTATTTTTAAACACATAAATTAATCAAATTTATTGTCAATCAATTTATTTACAGTAAACACTAGCTACAATATGTTACGATAATGATAATACTCTTAAAGGCCCACATACTCTGGTAGGTCAAAGTGGTAAATTACTCGGGCAAAGTAGATAATGCTTTGTTGTTTGTTAACTACACATAGTGTGAAACTATAGATATACTTTTACCATTGATGGTAGTTGATAAAATAGGTAGATATTTTTTTGTCTAGCAAAATCAACATTCTTTGTTTCATTTTCATCGCCAACTGTAAGTTCCTGTCAATCCGAAATAAAGAAGTATGAAATTGCAAACTAATCAACTATAAGTTTCAAAAGATTCTCTAACAAAATTGGAGCAGAAAGTATATTTGTCCATAAAGCGAATGCAAGTTATAATTTACCACTTTAACATCTGCCTAGGCCAACTAACATAATATAATAGAAAGCTCATAGATTATGCAAAATGCATATAATATATTAAAGACTATTAATATAATATTTACAAAATGCCATTACATAAGATTATGTTTAACCTGATTCAATGAGTTTGAAAATTTAGCAGGTAAAGTGGCCATTACTAACATTGCCCAGCTAAAGTCTACACGTGGTAAATTCGTTTAAATAAACGTTTGGAGTTTTATTTTCATGAAGGTGAATTAAACAACAGTACATGGATTTATTTACTTAACTATATGTGTATATATACCGCTAAATTAATAACAATGACAATTTCTTATAAAACGACAACTACGGTTGATTTACAATACATGCGGTAATGATTAACAAAATAGCACAGGTAATGCGATATACTTTAACAATTAAAAGGCACTATTTTGAATCGTAATTCAAAAGACATAGAATTTATAAGATTACACAATATAATTTGGTGTCAATCAGTCGTAAAATTTTGGATATACAACAATGAAATGAAATATGTAGGGTAATAAGTTTAAAATATTAATCATGTGATTGTATTTTTTATATTTAGAAGATATAGACAATACTAATTACTCCCTAAAAACCACATTTAAGAAGAATATATTTCGTGTATCAAAATGGCTAAACCTGATTCGGAGGTGCTTCTTCAATAATGGGACGAGTATACAAAGCTCTTTGAATTATGATAGCCTTGTGATAAGTATTCCATTCGAAGCTTGTGGTATATATTTACTTGCTTTAGCTTTCTCAGCAGGCTAGCGTCTTTAAGAGAAATCCGCGAAACACATTTTTTAAAATGAGTCGACCGTAAGTTATATATACTCAATATTCGAAAGGCAATAAAGTAGTGGTAAATTACTTATTTCAACTGAAACGATCAAACTGTGTGAGATTATGAATCAATCAATCGATTAAGAATCTAAAAATACTTATACTGTATGAGATTATAAAATAATTAATCAATTAAGAAACTAATATTACTTTACAATCACATCAATCAAATTAAATTGTTTAATATGTATACGTGGTTTAACTAGTACATAGAACACATATAAATATATCACTTAATGTATAATATTCAATACAACATCAAATCCTTAAGTGCATTCGCATTGATTATATACACTTATATAAATAACATTATTATAAAAAATGACTTATATTTACACGGATTTTAAGGGAATTTATCATAGAAATGGACTTCTATACACATAATGGGATATTATCATGCATTAAATTGAGTATTCGTGGTATTAAAAATTAAAAAAAGCAGTTAAAAAATTTAACCTTCCTTGTTATTCCACCGTGACCAACATTGTTAGCACATGGTCAGAGAAAATTATGAATAAAAGAATAAGACAAAATGTTTAAGCATTCAGGAATATTTTTTACTTCAATTTAATATTTATTTATAGAGTTCTTATATTTAAGTTTAGGTACTATATATAGTTTTAACTATAAATGAATAGGCTTTGGCATGGATGGAAGGAATACAGTGGACCCTGGATCAATTTAAATTTCGACAAACAATAGGTATAAATGGGGACATTTTTGAATTTCCGCGTTTCATGATATAATAATTATTTTCATGCTCAGGCTGACAGTCAGCCTGTGACAACAGTCAGTGCAAATCAGAGGTATGAGATACCTTTAAATAAGTGATCACGTTAGTTCCCGTGAAAATAATTATTATAAATAGGGACGATAATCAGATGTGATACAATATACTTTACATAAACTACATATTTTATATAAATTCTTGGTATAAGTAAGGCCAGGGATCATCTTTGAAGTTTTAATACATACATACTCTGAGATTAACCTTTTTTTAAGACATCAGACTTTGCATTTTTCTTGCTTTTTGTAACTTTTTATTAAAGCAGCTATGTTTTTTTTAGGAATAGGGTCAAACGAGTTGACGTATCGCCTGATGGTAAGAGCTTACTGCCGCTCATGGACATCCGCAACACCAGAGGCGTCACAAGTGCGTTGCCGGCATTTGGGGATGGGTAGGAGGATGGGGAGAGGGGTTGGGGAGAGTTGTTGGGGTATGGGCCTCCATATACATATATTACTAAATTTTTGTGTTATGATATCCTGGAATAATGTACATTCAAATGTTATTTTACCCTTAGTTTAGTGTATAATCTCTGGATACAATATACAAATTACTTACTTTTTTAATCGCCATATGTCATTTTTTAGTAGGCAATGACTTACCAAAATGGTTTAACATGCCATATTTATTGTTCTTTTTTCAAATAGTTGGCTGCACATAAACCTTTTAAAACTTTTTAAATTGAATAAAAGTTAACACCCAATTTTTCCTATGAGTGATCGAATGTACATAACATATTAGAGTATTTAATCACATTATCAATACAATACATTTGATACATTTTAAGGGATATATTTACGTATGGTCCAGTAATATTAAAGTATTCATACAATATAATCTAAATGATAAATTTTATCTTATTTTACTTTAATATATTGCTGATACGTCATATTTATGATATATAGGAAGTATTTGGGAAAATACCTATGTCTTACATGTATTTTGTCCTAAATAAATATAAACTTAACCATAAAATACTATAATATTAAATTCTCTCAAATTGGCACATAACGACTAATAAATGCCAATTTTATATTTGGCATATTTTTTTTTTGGTTGGCAACACAGCTGGTCATATCATCGATATTCGGTCTTTTAAATTTTAAAAGTTAATTGTCAATTAATTGCCTTATGATTTAGTCCATCTGGTTAAAAGTTCTTATTAATTAGCTCGTTTTTGGTAAATGTAGTACATAATTATGGAATTATTATCACGGTTACTTTACGCTCTTAGAAGAAATAGCAGGAAATCATCGTTTCGTAGGAAACCTTAGAACCTGCTTGTGGGTTCAATCGTTCGTCACTATTTTTTTAACGCGAACGGAATATAGTAAAGCAGAGGATCGAACCAAGTGGCGTGCAATTGGAGAGTGCCAGCAGTGGACTTCGATAGGCTGATGATGATTATAGTAACATCGAATACCAGAATTAATAATTACATTAAAGTAAAAAAAGTACATCAGAATCAATTCAAATATAATTTTCTCCATATCGGACGCCATAAGCAGCTGTGTAATTTTCACATTTATAAACAAACAATACACTAAAGTCCGAATACTTTTGTCACTAAAGTGTCAATATCTTAGACGAACACTGGTCCGTCATTTTCCACTCACAGGACATGAAGGTTCTCACAGTTTTTGAACTTGGAATCCTCCTTCCCGAAGATCCAGGTGAACATCTGACGCGCCTTCATGCTGGCTCTGACAACTCCTCTGGACTTATACCAGTGAGCTGGTGACGATTCCCGCCCACCTTCTGCGGAGTACTGCTGTCGTTTAAGGCGAATTTGGTTCAGGATGCCCACGACAAGCTCGTCTACATTGTGGTTTATTCCCACTGATACTTCTATGAACTTTGCTTTGTAGGTGCACGCGAGACATTTACCATCTGTTAGAAGAAAGGAGTATTATTAGAATTTCTCTATATTATCCGACTGCAAAAGTTTTTTGAGTGTATGTATGTATAAATTTTTTGGCACGCCCTCGAGCCTGAACGGCTTGTCGTATTTTTATTTGAGTGGTGTCATTAGATTCGTCATAGTCGTGAGAGTCACAAACTGTGACAAAAAAAAAACTTAAATATAGCTACAAAAGTGGCGCTGTTTTTTTTGTAATTTAACTTTTTGTATAGGAGGTCACTGAAAACTGCATAGTTTAGGGCCTGGTTTTTTATGAGAGAGGTTCAATTAGGCCTCTTTATTACCTGACTGTGAAAGAAGGAGGGTTATAATAGGTCGCAGTAATAGTTTATATAGAGCAGGAGTATAGAAAGTTAAGAAGGTAATTATGATCGGATTTTGACAAGTGGTCACTTGTAATAATGAACTTTTGCATTGAAATATCAAACACTATTATATAAGAAAAATAATTAAAAGAACTTCTTTAACACAATTCGCAACCAGAATTATTCTTTGGTAATATAAAACTCGAGGGAAATCAACGTGGTTTTGCGTTAATACAGCGAACTAAATTGTCCTTAATAAAGATATAGAATTACCGCCTAAACACGACACCAAAACAAATCTGATCGTAATTACGTCTGTTGAGGAAAAAAGGTTTGACTTAAATAACAATATTGTTGAGACTTCCTTTCAGTTTTATACTTCTTTTTATCTAATCTTTTTTTTTTATATTACCCGTCAAACTTCGCAAAAAAAACCCGCCGTTTTTTTTGTGAATGTTTTTATTAATTACCGAAAACCTTGTTTTAGTATATGCCCGAATAAGCTTCCCATGGGTAGTATAAAGTCTAAGAAGATATAACACTGCCCTATTTCTTAACTTTGTACAAACCTTATCTTGACAATAGAAAACACATAAAAAAGAATTATCCAATTTGGTGTACTCGATCGGAAGTTATGCGCATACATACATTTCTTTGATTCATTTTAGTTAAATAGAAATACAAATCTCTTGTCACGTTGTGCTCGATGAACTCCGAAACTATCGAATTTCATGTTTACTTAAATCTGTTACTTGCGTGTTTATGATAGAATAGCTAACATTCCGTTTGCTATTTAAGTAATGTTAATTGACAGTATAAATCTCAATTTAGTGACTTTTAGTTCGGTTTAGAGAATTTTCAAACAATAGAATTAGCACTAGTTGTCTAGTAAACTTTAAAAGCACCAAACTAAACTACCGAGTCCTCTTTTATCGTTCGAAAGTACAATGTGAAGATAAATAACGCAGTTATCGATGGATGATATTCTCGATAACGAGACACGGATGAATAGCTTCTAGGAGCATGTGCAGTTTGCAAATGAGCTTATACGGCTTACATGCAAAAATAATCGACGCTTATTCAGTAGTTATTGCATTCTAGTATTTTTTTTATTTATGACAAAAACTGAGATTCAAAAAGAATGTTTTTTTTTCACATTCAACATTCTTGGCATAAGTAAAGTTAATGTCACCTTTATAGCTATGTTATATGAATTATCTAGTAAGCTATAACTATTTCGCAAAAACATAATAGAAGAAGTAGTATATTTATCTAAAAACATCACTGGGGAAGCAGTTTAGCCAATTTTACAATTGACCGCCTCTACTCCATTGTATTTTATTTTATAATTAATTTCTTTTTAATTAAAATTTTTTTTCTTGTTTTAAACAATTTTAGTTAACGGAGGAATATGAAATTTGAATTTATATGTATACATGCAGAAAATTACTATTTTTAATCAGTTTGTGTTATCAAAATATAAAAATTTGGATAACATGACAATAACAACGAAATACTAAAGAACTGGATATAAAGTAAATATTTTAAAAGTAAAGGAAGATGGTGATAATGGAAAGGTTATCGATTTCTATGATTAAAGGAGTGAGTTTAAAAATGGCTTTGCCAAAGATGTGAAATTCATTATTTACCCTGCGTGGAGACAGCTCGACTCCTGGCCAAGTCAATCTTGTTTGCTACTAGTAATGCCGGTCTTGAGCGTAACATGTCGCTGTCCATTAGTTTAATCAGATCCTGCTCCGCTTTCTGGAACGATGCCTTGTCCACCACCGAATATATGACCACAAACGCATCTGGGGGCTCAGCTCGTTCGATCTCCTCCTGTGAATGATAACTATAGTTAGTTTCTGCTAAATAGTTTAGAAAGATCGGAGAGAATTCACTTTCTAAGATCTTTTCCATCACCCATTTTTTTTGTTTTTTTTTTTATATTTAAGCTGCCAAAATGACTCTGCCCTGCTTGATAAAAGCATGAGCAGAATCCAAGAGTGGTGGTCACCATCCTCAATGCGAAAAAGAACAATGCAGTATGGTGACCCACACTATGGCGGCCTGGGGGGAAAGGGGATGGTAAGGGGGATAGGGGGCGTTGGATTGGGGTATGGGCCTCCGGTATCCTCACTCACTCGATAAAAACACAGCGTAAGCGCTGTTTCACACCGGTTTTCTGTAAGGCCGTGGTATCACTTCGGTCGAGCCGGCCCATTCATGCCGAAGCGTGGCTCTCCCACGGTAAACATTAGTAGCCTACTGCTGAACATAGGCATCTTCTTAGAAAAGAGGTTTTGATATAGGCACTGTAGACTTGTTCTAAGCAAAAGGTCTGTACCCAGCAAACCATCCTGGCTTGTTGAGTTTTTCTATGATAAAATACATACATATATATATATGCAATAATATACATATCGCCTGATGGTAAGCCTATCAGAGGCGTCACAAGTGCTTTAGTTACCAGCCTTTGAGGGTTGGGGTGGGGGATGGGGTGAGGGGTTGCGGTATGCTCAAACACTGGGTTGTTCCGAAATGATTTTTTGAAGTGCTTCGAAGATTGAAAAAAACGTTGGCACAAGTGTATATATACAATATCCCAGGGGGGATAACTTTGAAGGGTACAAAGTAGATCTTCACGAATAAATAAATAATTTTTGAAAACACACAAAATTCGCGGTACTTTTTGAACGCGGCTCAATCGTACCGAAGCGTGACACTCCCACGATATTGACATAGGATTAAATTTAGTTTCTTTGCAGTGGAGCTTTGTTTCCTTATCGGTAGTTATGACGTTCACGGGATGAATAGGCATGTTAACATTTCTAATCTGTCATCACATTGACAACTTTCATTACTAAATTCAAAAGGTTCACCTTGACTGATGTGCAGTTAACGAAGTATAATTCAGATTCCTCGCCATTCAGCATTATTGACACCTTTTGGTCCGAGCCGTCGGGATCTGAAAGGAAATTGACAAGTTTAATGACTAATTTTATATTAACTTACTGATTATATTATTTATTTATTTCTTATTCTTAATATTTTGCGCCGTCTTTCGTAGAGTACGTTAAGCCATCTTTGGTGTTCATTACGGCAGCCTATTTACATTACAGAACTTCCAAATCATCAGCAAGTACTTCGATTAGAACCTCTGATTACAGTTGCTCCAAACGAGCAGACGTTTCACCTGATGGTAAACGATTATCGCTGCCCATAAAATAAAAAATATTTAAAACAAAATCTTTATTGAGGTAATTTTAGAATATTGGTGCCATGAATCCAGTTGAAATACAAGGATTTACAGGGGGCAAACGGCGAGTCGCTTCTGACCCTCAAACTAGGCATAAACTTGTGAGGACCGAGAGGGCGCCTTGAGACGGCGACCCATGTCGTGCGGCGTTCCGCAGGGGTCTGTCCTAGGACCACTCCTGTGGAACGTGGGGTACGACTGGGTCCTGCGAGAACGTCTCCTCTCCGGGCTGTCTGATACGCCGATGACACGTTGGTCACAGTCCGGGCGGCGTGCCTAGCCAGGCACGCCGCCTCCTGGAAGTTCAACCACCAGAGTTCAACCACCAGTTCGACCACCAGAGAGACTCCTCTGGTGGCTACCAGAGGAGTCTCTCTGGTGGTCGGGCGCATCGAGGCGCTGGGCTTGTGGGTGGCCCTGGACGAGACGGAGGCCCTGCTCTTCCACGGGCCCCGTCGTGGGCCATCCCCCGGCGCCTCCATAGTGGTCAACTCGGTCCTCGTACCGGTTCGGGCCCAGGTGAAGTATCTGGGCCTGATCCTCGACGGTAGGTGGCTCTTCGACTAGCACTTCCGACAGCTTGCTCCCAAGCTGGTCGACACTGCCTCCGCCCTAGGGCGACTTTTGCCCAATCTGGTGCTCGCCGAAGTTTATCGACGGGTGGCTGAATTCCGGGTGGAGAGTGGCATGCGCCCTCCGCCCGAAGAGATACGCGAGTGGCGTGAAGCCGCCCGTCGAGCCACTATGGTTCGGTGGTC